>JAAGAY010015802.1:0-26446 GCA_011801015.1 Ardeotis arabs
CAGTCCCATAAAAACTCATGAGAAGAGAGTCAGGATTAAAATTTAAATTGCAGTGTTATGGTTTTGTTGACTTTTTTTTTTAAACCCAGCACCTATGCTTTCATAGCACTCAGTACCTAAACTATGATAATAAAGGTAATTAGGAATAATAGCAAGGTTACTGTATTCCAAAGGCTCCAAATTGTATTTAGCAAACAGGTAGGCTTGCTACTAAAGGAATAACGTACAGTGTAAGAAAAACACACAGAGCTATTTGCCAGCCTAATTAATGAGTCTGGTTAAGATAAGTCATCTTGCACCTGAACATATGACATACTCTTGAAAGATTGTGACCTCTATCCTCATCACAGGTCCACCCACAGATGACGACTGCAGCCATTTGCAGAAGACACATTACATCTGAACTATTCACGGATGCTTTCATGATGCAGCTGATGATACATCCAGAATCGTCATGATACCGCCACATGCCAGCAGACACTGTACCATAGTCCTTGTTACTGTTTGTCTGAAGAACTGTATTGCTAGCTATAAGTATTAGGATCAGGATGGAGCTGGAGGTGGTCTGGAACCAAAAATCTCTTAACTTTGCAATAGTCAACATGTGGATTTGGCAGCTGAAAGACGAACTGCTTCCTTTCTAAATACAGCAAGTGCCATTAAAGAGCCTGCTCTTCCATTTGCCTGTCACTTCAGAACTTGCAGGGCAGAGTGCACTTGAAGCCTGGCATATAGCAATGTGGTTTGTAGGTCTCCATTAGACACCTGGGTACAATCAGGCCACTATGAATTAATACTGCTATTCTCAGAGAACCAGTCGTGGTGTCTTACACACAGGGAAGGTTCAGTTAGTTTTGTGTAGTCACTCTTGGGTACCTGAGGTTTGTTCTCCCTGTGCCTTATGCAAGACATGCAGGCAACGCTTTAGGCATGGCTCACATCTCTTCCCGTTCCCTGCTGAACAGACTTTTTTTTGTGGTAAGAATAGAGGAAGAGCTTGGCTTCTCCCTTCCTGTGCCATGCAAGCCTTCAGGGAGTGCACTTTGCACAAGGAGCAACAAGCAGGATCAGAAAGAAGATGTCCTGAAGAATACCACAGTGGCACTGCTGCCACTCACTCAAGAAGCCTTAGCAAAACATGGGGAAAGTCTAGGCTGCAATTTCTCAAGTGCTAACAGCTATTCTTTCTGCAGTCCACTTATGTAATAAGAAATGTTATTGAAACACTTGTATGAGAAAGTATCTCCCTCCCTTTCAGCAGTGCATGTCTGCTACTGCATCAGTGTCTGGAATAATTGAGAGGGGGATTTACTTTGCCCTGTGTTCACCAAGCAACAAGATCATGGTCCATACCTGCAATTTGTACTCTCTACAGTGAGTGCTGTAGGAATGACATTTTGATGCTTTGAGTAACTATTCTTCTGAAGGCATCTGTCAGCACACTTCTTTCCACCTTTTAAAGTTCTTTCCAACCACTGTGCTTTCCCACTGCTGAGTATTCTGCTAGAATCTAGCAGTCCCTTTCCCTCAGAGTAGCTGCAACAGCAGCCACTGCTAGGTGTCCAGGATATCTGCCCCATAGGGGCTGTCATCCCAGGCTGCCTACAATTACTGAAGAGGAAATAGTCCCTTAAAATTCCTCATTCTTTATCACACACTAGGAATCAAATGAGTGACTAGGAAACAGCTCAGGAGAAAAATTTCAGGCTCAGACATAAAAAACCCCAAAGCTTCCTCTGAAGATTGAACAGAGGCACTCTAGTTGTATAAATCACACACGGTAGTTCCTACTTTATCTTGAGAACACGTTCAGCTGAGGACAGTGTTGGATGGCAGTACCGTTGTAGCTCAAGTTCACAGGTAACCTGTGTCAGGCACCACCTGCTCCAAGGATGTTGACCAAAGAGAAGGAAGGATTTTGCATTGATTCTAGTCTGTAAGAATTATGTTCTTACAAACAGGCAGTCTACATGATAGACACATTTTGTTGCTATTTAGGGTCTCACATAGAATGAAGGTAGTCCTTACCCCAGGATTGACCCAGGAGTTAAAAATAAGAAGCAGGCATATTTGTGAAAACCATGTGAACCCATTGCTTAGTATCTCAGATAAAGTGTTTTCTCATCACACTTCCTGAGGTGTATGTTTTGAGGCTCAGGCGATATAGCTTACAATACCAGATTCTCTGGGAATGCCTTTGAAAATGAGTCTAACCTTGACAACTGTCATGGGTATGTGCTCACATGCAGTCAGAATATGAAGCAGAACAACTTGACAGAGGACCTGTTGGGACTGAGATCAACAGCAACTATTTTCTCAATCATCGTAGTTAGCTTGACTCAGAGCTGTTCTGAAGTAGTAGATAACTAGTTAAGAGCATATGTATGTGATAGCATGCATGAACATACAGAACATTGTATCAGTTGGGTAACTAATGACATTACTACTGTCAGTTCCCACTCAAAGTTTGCACATTTTAACACCTTTATCATTGACACATCAATGCAATAAAGTATTACTGTGTATGGTCATTTTAAGAATGTGAATAGCCACATTCATGCTGATGGGGTTCATGTAATTCAAGTTATATATTCTTCAATATCTGCATCTTAAGTGCTAGTCAATGTCTAGAGTAGTTTACCATGAACCACATAACTATATAAATCCACTCTTACCTTCTTTTAGGCCCCTTGTGTGGTCTTCCATTTCCCACTCCCCTCAATTTCTGTGTCTTATGTTTCTGGGACCTTTAATGGTCCTGACTGCAGCAGGCTCAGTGCTAAGCTATCATCCACTCTTGAAAGCAACCTGGCACATTCATTTCAGCATCCAGATCCTTCCACCTCTATCTGGTAAGCACTTCTGCTCTTCCTAGACTGATTAACTTTACACTGCCTTTCTGTGATCATCTTGTCTCTCCTCTGGCATTCTAGCTTGCCCAGCAGACATAGGTTTATCTTTTCTTTTTAATGGTTTCCCCTCAATCTCTCTAATCCCTTCCTTCTGGCCTTTCCTCTCCCAGAAATTCATTAGTAAATGAGGCAGAAAGCTGCCTCACAGCTGTGCATATCCAGTTTTCTGTGTTGATGCAAGGCAATTTTTGTAATGAATGTGTAGCAGAGACTGTTGTTCTGTACCTTTCTGAAATCAGATAAGAGATTGTCTAGGACAGCATATCTACTGCCTTCTGAGGTAAATAGTCTAGAACCATGATAATCACCTGTTGATGATTAAAGCAGCTCTAGAGACTCCTCAGAAGCCCAGCTCCTTTCTTTACTTTTATTGCTATCTACATCCTCATTGTGAAAATGACTGCACAGCTATAGTAGCTAATTTCCTTTAACATTTTTTTTTTTTTTTTATTTCAAGCCCAGAGGCCGGATTTATAAAGCTGTCATTGCTAGGAGATGCTGATCAGGTATCTGAGTGGTTTTACAAAAGTGCCTGAAGGGCAAGCATTGCAAAGCACAGCGCAGAGTCCCTAGTCCAATACAATCCCAAGCCTTTAAATCCACACACAGTTGCTCAGCTGCACACAGAAGGTTGAGCTGCTGTCTGGAAGCAGTGAAGCCTCCCTGCATCACTACACAAACCTGGCTACACCACAGCCTGACTTGTGGAGAGTCAGCACACAGTTGTGTTTTCATATACACATGCTGCCAGTTAACTGGACGTGACACTCTGCAGCTGTCTGAACAGCAGAAAACTGATACAAAAGCATGCACTTCAAAGTCCATCCCGGAACTCAGAGGGTCTTCAGTGGTTTAAGGCCTGTGACCTGAAGATTATCCATCCTCATACCTCTATGCCCATGTTTAGATTTAAAAAAATTAATATGCTTTTAGAAGCATAACAGAAATGAAAATTTTCTCACTGCTTCTCATCAGGGACAATTGTATTTATGCCATTTCTACAGCAGCTTGCTTTGAGATGATAGAAAAATTCAGAGGCATTTAGAAGGGAAAATAACTGCCAGCCCATAGCATTAAAGCAGCCACCATCCAGTTCACCTCCTATTAGGCTTCAGTTTCTATGGTGTTGCAACCATCACAATCACAAAATCTCCTGTAGAACTGATTTGGTTTTGTGGCGCTGAATCACTGAGATGTTCAAATCAGGTGTCTCAAAAATAAACCAGTTTTATACGAGAGAGCTGCACAACCTTTATTATGCAGAGATAATGAAACCAGCATACTTAAAGGCCACTCAGTTGTCTGCCTCTCCTAACACACTGAAAATAAATAGTTATTATAAGAATACAGAGAAAGCCACACTAATCACTGCCTTAAAATGTTCATTTGCCTTCAGTGCCCTGATCTTATGAGACCATTTAAGTTATCCTCAAAATGTTTCTCAATTTTAATTATGCAAATAATGAACATGATTAATAATTAATAAGCATAATTAATTGATAGCATTGTTATATATCAATACTGAATTGTACTTTCTCCCATGAACACATAAATATGATCAACTCACTCTGTCCTCCTTTAAAATGAAGGGTGACTGAAGCGAAGGGTGGCAAAGTAACTCACCCAACATTACCGATGGAAGTGGCAAGAGTTTGCAATGGAATCCAGATGCTCTACGTCCTGGGCCAGCACTGTGCCTACAAGGCCACATTTTGAACATTTCCAATGAAACCTAGGGCAGATTCAGCTTGAGATTTTCTTTACTTATGGCTTAGTCCCAGTCATAAACAGTTACGCTACAAAAACTACCCTCAATTAAAAATTAGCCCTTTTAAAATAAAGGTTGCTGTTAAAAATAGCTACAAATTAAAAACTGTGGGAGGATGGAATGGAGATAGAAATGTGCAGATAGTTAAAGCCATCTACAACCCACTGGAGAAATATTTACAGTGTGGCTAGCTAAGTTATGCAAGGTATCCCATACTGTCTTGTCTGGTAGAATTATTGCACAATTTGTGGTGGGGGTTAACAAAACTGCAATTCTGACCTTTCAGGAAGGAAAAACCATTAATCTGCAGTGCTGACTTACACGCTGCTCATCTTCCTCTCATGTGATCTTTGCTTTGACTCATGGAAAATATTGGTGTACCTCTTGCATTTTTTCTTTGAAGTGATACCACAGCTTGCTGATTATTTTTAGTCACTTGTTTTTTTATGTTCCTGACCTCATTTCGTGCATAATGTATATGATGCATCAGCAAAGTGACCGCATGTTTCCTTACACTGCTTCAGCTGGTGGTAAGGCAAGCTGATCTGGTCTGAAAGCCTCTCCTTAGACAGCCTGCTGGGAAGTGTAGTGCTAAGAATGAAGACTATACATGACGACTACATGTACTCATGATTCAAGTCTGCTGAATGTGAAATGCTGTAGGGTATAATTTTAGAAGCACTGTAAATTTGAAAAATATTATATGGTAAGGACCTGCCGTAGAGTTAGCACACTGACTGATTTGCATTGCTACTGAATTTAATGCTAAGCGGTCTTCTGCAGCCTGGGACTCTGAGCGACTGGCTCTCGTTTCAAGTATTAATTATGAAAACTTCAGCAAGAAATACAAACCTTTGCATTCTGACCATATAGATCCGGTCACATCAAAGAAATAATGATTTGCATCAATCTTGCCACCTAGGAAAACCTTGAATCTTGTGCTTGGGTAATGAGAGGCAAGAGATTTATCTTCAGATAGCATTGTGAGGTGGATTTGAGAAGCCTGGTCTACTGGGGGCTGCTGGGGTCCACTTAACAGAGAAGGGGAAGAGCATCTTCTGCCAAAGGCTTGCCAGACTGGTTAAGAGGGCTTTAAATTGACATTGCTGGGGGAGAAGAACTACAATTCATCCCACTTCTGTCAGAATGGCGCCAGTGCCACCAACAGGTGTCCAGAACCTGGGGAAGGATCACAGGTAAATACAAGGGCACCTAAAGTGCAGCTCAAGGGAATTCCAGAATTCCAGCTGCTCCAGCCAGCAAGTTGGCTTCACTAGGGGCTCAGCTTAAGTGCCTCTATGCTAACACAGGTAGCATGGGGAACAAACAGGAAGAGTTAGAGATGTGTGCATGCTTGCAGGGCTATGGCCTTGTTGGCATCACAAAGACATGGTGAGATGGCTCCTATGACTGGAGCATTGAATGGAGGGATATGGGCTCTTTAGGAAGGATAGGCAGGGCAGATGAAGAGAGGATGTCACCCTCTATGTCTACCACGAGCTGGACTGCATGGAGCTCTGCCTGGGGATGGATGAGGAACTGACAGAGAGCTTACTGGTCAGGATTAAAGGGAGGGCAGGGACAGGTAACATTACAGTGGGGGTCTGCTACAGGCCACCTGGCCAGGAGGACCAAGCAGATCAGACCCTCTATAGACAGACAGGAGCAGCCTCATGGTAAGCCCTGGTCCTCATGTGGGACTTCAGCCACCTCAATATCTGTTTGAGGGACAACACAGCAGGGCATAAGCAATCCAGGAGGCTCCTGAAATGCATGGATGATAACTTCCTCCTGCAAGTGACAAAGGAGCCAATGAAAAGAGGTGCTATGCTGGACCTTGCTCTCATCAACAAGGAGGGGCTGGTGGGGAATGTGAAGTTCAAGGGCAGCCTTAGCTGCAGTGACCATGAGATGGCGGAGTTCAAGAACCTTAGGGCAGCAAGGAGGGTGTGCGACAAGCTCTCTACCCTGGACTTCAGAGGAGCAGACTTTGGCCTCTTCAGGGATCTTCTGGGCAAAGTGCCATGGGATACAGCCCTGGAAGGAAGAGGGGCCCAGGAAAGTTGGTTGATATTCAAGGACCACCTCCTCCAAGCTCAGGAGCGATGCATCTCAACAAAGAGGAAGTTGGGTAAAAATGCCAGGAGGCCTGCAGGGATGAACACGGAGCTCCTGGACCAACTGAAAAACAAAAAGGAAGCCTACAGAGGGTGGAAGCAGGGACAGGTAGCATGGGAAGATTATAGAGAGGTTGTCCGAGTGGCCAGGGAAGGAAGGCTAAAGCCCTGACAGAATTAAATCTGGCCAGGGATGTCAAGGCCAAGAAGAAAAGCTTCTTTAGGTAGGTCAGGGATAAAAGGAAGACTAGGGAGAAAGTGAGCCCTCTCTGAAGGAAACGGGAGATGTGGTTACCTGGGACATGGAGAAGGCTGAGGTACTCAATGACTTTTTTGCCTCAGTCTTCACTGGTGAGGGCTCTAGCCACATCACCCAAGTCACAGGAAGCAAAAGCAGGGACTGGGAGAATGAAGAACTGCCCACTGTAGCAGAGCAGCAGGTTCATGTTCCTTACTGAACGTGTAAGGAACCTGAAGGTGCACAAGTCCATGGGACCTAATGAGATGCATCCGCGGGTCCTGAGGGAACTGTCAGATGAAGTTGCCAAGCTGCTGTCCATCATATTTGAGAAGTCATGGCAGTCTGGTGAGGATTCCAATGACTGGAAAAGGGGTAACATAACCCACATTTTCAAAAAGGGGAACAAGGAAGACCTGGGGAAGTATAGGCCAGTCAGTCTCACTATGCCTGGCAAGATGATGGAGCAGATTCTCCTGGAAACCATGCTAAGGCACATAGAATATAAAGTGGTGATTGGTGACAGCCAACACAGCTTCACTAAGGGCAAATCGTGCCTGACCAATTTTGTGGCCTTCTGTGACAGAGTTACAGCACTGGCGGACAAGGGGTGACCAGCTGACATTATCTACTTGGACTTTTGCAAAGCATTTGACACTCCCCCCCACGACATCCTTCTCTCTAAACTGGAAAGACATGGATTTGATGGACAGACTACTCTGTGGATAAGGAATTGGCTAGATGACCACACTCATAGTCATGGTCAACGGCTTAATGTCCAAGTGGAGACCGGTGACAAGTGGCGTTCCTCAGGGGTTGATATTGGGACCGGCCCTGTTTAACATCTTTGTCAGTGCCATGGACCGTGGGATAGAGTGCACCCTCAGCAAGTTCACCAGTGACACCAAGCTGTGTGAGGCGGTCGACACTCCAGAGGTGTCCTGGTTTCACCTGTTGGAGCAAGTCCAGAGGAGGGCCACGAAGATCATCAGAGGGGTGGAGCACCTCTCCTACAAGGACAGGCTGAGAGAGTTGTAGCTGTTCAGCCTGGAGAAGAGAAGGCTGCAGGGAGACCTTAGAGCAGCCTTCCAGTACCTAAAGAGGGCTTGTAAGAAAGATGGGGAGAAACTCTTCAGCAGGGCCTGTTGTGATAGGACAAGGGATAATGGTTTTAAAATAGAGGGAGGTAGATTCAGACTGGATATAAGGAAAAAATATTTTACTGTGAGGGTGGTAGAACACTGGAACAGGTTGCCCAGAGAGGTGGTGGATGCCCCATCCCTGGAAACATTCAAGGCCAGGTTGGATGAGGCTCTGAGCAACCTGATCTGGTTGAAGATGTCTCTGCTCCTTGCAGGGGGGTTGGACTAGATGACCTTTGATGGTCCCTTCCAACCCTAACTATTCTATAATTCCAGTACTTGCACTGTTTTAACAGGTGGAAGTTAAAGTACAGGGAGACCCAGTTAATTAAGGTTACATAGAAATCCTAGTAGAAAAGGGATCTGATTCTGTAGCATCCTGGCTATGAGGCGAGAGCACCCATTCCTAATACTATTTTAAGTACCAGAGACAAAAAAAAAAAAAAAGAGACTGAGTGCTCATCAATGGCTTGATCCTAAGCCACATTCACTAGAAGAATTAAATGCTGTATTAGGATCAGCCACAGCTATGGCTCATATTTGGGTTGAGTCAGTAAGAAACATTCCTGAAAGTTCATGTGTACATCTCTTTTTCATCAGATAGCTTTTGAAAGCTGAAACTTCATTTTTGTGTGTGCAACAGTATGCATACATCTCAAGACAGGGACATTCTTTACAGTATTTTCAGCTAATAAGTAGGCATATCTGACAGCAAAGACAAGGAGACACCTTCTGACTCTTCAGGAATGCAGAGGTATAGGAGTGATCCTTGTAGTGACAGACCACAGAAATACAGACATACCAAAATAGCATAGGAACAGACAGTCTGTTTCCAGGGTTAAATCCTGCTTTTGCAGATCTTAAAATGATGACATTTTCCTAAGGTCAGCATTCCATTCTTTTTCTAAGACCACCTTCTTTTCCCAACTTTCTTCTTACCCATGTTTTATACAAAGGGGAGCCTAGTGACTTCTGTGAAGTTGGTCCCAGTTTACATCATTGTGAGATTCCAAAATTCTTCACCTACGTTTCTTCCTGCTACTTCGTGGGAACACTGAATACCTATACATTCTGGGATCAGTTACATTACAGAATGGTCTAAGTGTTATAGAGAAGGTTGAGAACACATTCAGATAGATCAAGATGCTGTTAAAATTCTTCTTTTAAAGAGAAAAATAAAAATCTACCAAAAATTACTTTGCAGGTTACGTATTCTGATTCCCTCCACAACTCCTGTTCAGTTTGAGGGTGAAACACTCCAGGGTGGTTCATCTGTTAAAGCATATTTGATTTTTATTTAGCTCTAACACTGGATCATCCTCAGGTCGTTTGTATATATCCTTTGGTAACTGAGTGATGTTCTATCAGCTTCATCATTTTTGTTGTAGACCACTCTGTGAATGATACCCTACCTCTGAGCACAATGTACTGATGGTAGTCTTTTTTTTTATTGCAGGGAATTCCTAAACAGATTTCATGCATTTTGTAGTACAGCTGTCTTTCAATTCCCAGCAATTCTTATGTGTCTTAGATATGTCAGATCTGAGTAAGCACTGGGCCAGTGAGCTGCATGCGTGCAGTAAATCCTGTATGCTTAATATCCACATGCACAAATCAGCTGTGAAATTTGCACACTGTAGGTCCAACATCCCTACATTAAGATTTACTGTACCTGTAACACAAGTATGATCTTTCCAAGTGCAGCTCGAAATCCAGGGCATCTGTTTTCTCAGCCACATTGGGCTACAAATGCCCTTTCGTTTGAAACATTATAAGGTAGGTGAAAGCATCCATTGCTAAAGAGATTGCTCCAGCTATTGTTGCATCTCTTGTGGTAGTGCCTGTCTGGCTTTTTGCTCTACAAAAGCTGATACTCCACCCTGAGATACATTTGTACAACTCCTATTAACTTAAAGAGAAAACAAAAGCAGAATTTTTCTGTTTTCAATATGGCTCCCTCCACTTGATGTATTGAGCAAAGACCACATCCATGCCTGGGGACTATGTTAGGAATTAAAACAGCTAAATTAAAATTTAAAAAATGGTGATAGAGACTAGAATTTATCTGTCTGTTTTGTTGGACTTTGAAGTTATTTATTACTAGTATAGCTCAATGCTTTTAATAATCAGAAAAGACTAATACATAAATTTTGCCTCAAAGGTTGCCTAGAAAATCCCACAAATCTATTTTCCATAGAAAATTGCAGTTTTGAATTATTTTTGTTAGGCAAACAAAAGAAGGAAATAAATAGCATAGGAAAGAAAAGAGCAGGCACCAGTGCCAGAATGTCAGTTGCTTCTGATTTAAAATATTATCTTAAAATACAGAATACTAGCTGCCTGTTATTCTTGTTAACCCACTTTTTATCAAAAATCAATTTTTTTAAATTGCAAATGTTCTTTTAGATGTCAACAGATAATTCTGATTTCAGTGTCTTGAAGAAGCAGGCTCAAAACTAAACTTAATACTACAGGGCCTTGAAGCTGCATTGTCCACTTCTAGGGCAAGTCTTACTAGTCAACCACTGAGTGTGGGATGAATTTTTCTCTCTAAGGTTTGGGGTTTTTTTTAACCTAACATATTCCTGCAAACCATTTTCATTCAAGGAAACAATACTTTTAATGTCAGGTTTTTGTAGACTTTTCCTACCTGCTCTAATCATAGGCTTTAATGTCTATAGCTTATTATTAATATGAACAACCGTAAGTGAACTACAGTAAAAGTGTTGATTTATGCATACTAGTAGATGGATAAAAGCTGAACACTATTACTACCCTCAGCTGTTTGCACTGTTGCCTTTCCTGAGGTTGCTCCTGTAGAAGGGACAGTTTAACACAACACATAACCTCCATCTGCTTGCTCTTCACAATTCAGTAAACTAAATTGAAATTAGCTATAATTTACTCTCTAGTACTTAAAGACATATTTTCCAAGTCATTGTACCCTCTTCCCTTACATTACTGCTTCTTTATACATTTATTTATTTCAAATGCACATCTGCTACAGATACTTTGTATCTGAAGCTTTCAAAGAATTTCTATTATATTTTAGGACCATTACAGAAGCATACATAATTAAACACAAAATAAAGAACTTGTTATAAGGCTAATAAGAGTAAATTAAACTGAAACTCTTCACTGACTTTTCTGGAACTAACAGAAGTCTTAATTTTGTTGAACTCCTACTGACCTTTCATTCATACCAAACAGTCTTCATTTCTGTAATAGAAACAAATTTCAGGGGAGGCTGGAGTTTTTGTACCTTCCCATCAGGCACCAATAGGCCTTAAATACCCTGAACAGCAGCACCTGGGCTGTCATGCTCATAAGCCTGTGACTGCTGTTTTAGTTCTGCTCCAGGCCTTGTTTGAGCTGCAGGAAGCAGGGAGATTAGAGCTAATGTGGTAGGAAGGATGAACAGACAGCAGCTATAATGCAGACAGGGGTGTGTCCTCACTAACCAGCCCCTGGCATTGTTAGGATAGGGTTGGTTGCCTAATGACCACCAAATAAGGTATGTTAATGAGCCAGCTCTGATGCAAGTCTGAGAAGTCCAGGGAACAAGTCAGAATTGGCAGGGAATGTGCTGGGTACCTGCCCAGGCAGGGGCTGGGTGCTCAGGGCTGAGCCCACCTGTAAAATGCCCCAAGCTGTTACCCTACCAGATATAGAGAGCTGGCATCCAAGAGGTTGGGAAGAGGGAACCAGAATGAAGACCTTATTGTGTGAAAACAGGTATGGGTTTAAACCTGAGTACTGTGAAGTGTAAACGATCTGTGCTACTGCAAAAGGTGTGTGCCCCCTTCCTTACTCTGTTACCCCAGCCCTATATATCGTGCCTGATCTCAATGCAAGGATAAGGAAGAGTCCTCGGTGCACCTGACCGCTGCTCTTCATCCCCCGGTTCTGCACGCTTCCCCAGCCTGCTATCTGCCCTCTTTCAGGCCGGGCCTTGGCACTGCTACAGCGCCTGGGCCGCTGCCGCGTCGGTGGCTGAGGCGAAAGCGGAGCAGGCCGGTCCTCTCTCCGTCCCCTGCGGCCGCAGGGCCGGGGCCGTGAGGCGGCCCGCCCGGACAGAAGGGGGTCCGAGCGGAGGGCAGCCACCTCCCTCTCGCCCGGCGGTGGCCGCGGCAGCCCAGCCGTTACCGGCCGTTATGCGCTGCGGCTGCCGCGCATGACATCACCGCGCGCGGAGCCCATGCGCGGCCCCGCGCCCCCTCCCCGTACGTGCGTGGGGGCGTGCCGGGGGCAGGGGCTGCCGCGCCGCGCCCGACGCCGCCCGCCCTCCCTCCGTCCCTCCCTCCGTCCCACGGCCCCCGCACCTCGCCCGCCCGCGGCCGGCAGGGAAGAGGATGGCGGAGAGCGAGGCCGAGACCCCCAGCACGCCGGGGGAGTTCGAGAGCAAGTACTTCGAGTACAATGGGGTGCGGCTGCCGCCCTTCTGCCGGGGGAAGATGGAAGAGATCGCCAATTTCCCGGTGAGGGACAGCGACGTCTGGATTGTCACCTACCCCAAATCAGGTAGGCGGGCGGGATCTCCTCCCTTCGCCCCCGCCCGGGCTGGGGCTGGCCCTGCGGGTGTGGGCTGGGCGGGGGGAGAGGACAAGCCGGCCCTGGGAGGGGCGGGCGGCGCCCCCCCGGGCCCAGCGTTGGGAGCGCGACGGCGGGGCCGTGCCCTCGGGGCGAGGCCTGCTCCCTGTCACCCCACGCGTGAGCGCGGAGAGGGGCTGCCCTTCAGGCAAGGTGGCTGCTGGAGCACCTCAGAGTTGCAGAGGGAGCTGCGCGTCCCGGGCACGGGTGGGGCGTGCACCGCCCTGCCCTTGGGGGCACCCACCGAGTTTAAATACAGGCCAGCACCTGGTGCTGGTGGTCCTGGCCTAGATGGTCCCGGTGCCCGCCAGCTGACCTACTCGGGGACAAAGATGCTGCTCCAGGCAAGGGAGATCTCGCTCAGCGTACGTGTGGAAAAGCGGGAATGTATATAGCATGCCTATAGATTTCTGATGTGAGAAATAATTTTGCTGTC
The DNA here is from genome assembly GCA_011801015.1 of Ardeotis arabs. Classification (NCBI taxonomy): domain Eukaryota; kingdom Metazoa; phylum Chordata; class Aves; order Otidiformes; family Otididae; genus Ardeotis; species Ardeotis arabs. The sequence goes on from JAAGAY010015802.1 coordinate 13,204, forward strand.
TGCTCTGCAGACCTCTGTATTGTGCTCCCAAGGCGGCTGCCCAGATCGTTTTGGGAGAACATGTGCTCAAAGTACATTCTCACTGCACTGTCTGAATTACCAGAAATATCTCCTGTTAGCAGTATAAGCATTTATTCAGTAAACACATCCTTTGGCTATTTTATACCATTTGGGTGTCTGCTTTTAATATCTTGTTTCTTGATTTCTTATCCTCTCTGTTTCCAAGCAAAAATATTTAAACAGAATTAACATGGATAAAATGCTGCCTGCAAAGAGGCAGACAATATGGTAGCTTTTTAATCCACCTGGTAAAGCCAGAAGTGCACAGGGATGGAGAGACTCTTTGAGTGACTACTTCTCCTGGCAATAAGATGGTCTCTTTCTAGAAAATTCAAAGTCCACTGAAGATAACAGATGTTAGCTCTTAAATACCCTTGTAAAATTATGTTTCGGTATCATAGGTTTGACTTACTCCATTGTTTGTTGTATGAATGGCTAACATTTTTCTTTTTCTTGGTCGGCAGCTTCAAATATATACACATTTTCTACAATGCAGCATCTATTGTGTTATCATTTCTGAAGCAGCTCCAAATATTTGTCTGCACATTTTTTTGGTATTTCATTACTAGTGTTGCTGTTAGACTGGATGGAGCTTGATAGAGGCATACATTAGGTAAAGAATAGTATGTAGATGGATGACCCCCAAAATGCTAGGTTTAGGAGCAGACAGCTGCATCTTTATTGTTCTTCTAAACAGTTTTCGTAAAGATTTATAGCATGCAGCAAGGACACTACTTAAGTCTTTTTTTGCATATGTGGGTTTACAATGTTCCTGGGTTAGTGTAGTACCCCATCTTTATATTGGTGGATCGTTAAATGTCCTCAGCTAACCCCTGTTTCCAGCAGCCAGGCGCAATACAACTAATAGGTCAGCTGGCAGTAGCTTAGTTTTGGCTATACACTTAGCTGTGGAAAGCCAGCTTGCATAATCATATTTAATTTGCTATTTTGTGAGTATAGCAACATCATATTAGGTCTCTTGGGGCCCCAGCTGAGTCCAGTGACAGGGAACTGTCCACTTACAAAGACAGTGGCAGTGCTTACTACAAGAGGATTTACTGATAGTCACTGTGGAAGAAGGAAAAGGAAGACTGAGATCTGGGGCACCGAAACTGAAGGTACAGTGTTGTGTGGAGGAGCTGGGGGAACAGCCTTGGGATCAGAATAGGTGCTATAGTATTTTACTTGCCAGGAAAGAGAATACTTGGGTGTGGAGGAATCTGATGTCCTTGTTGTGGCAGTAGGCTCTAGACAAGAATGTCTGCAAGTTCCACCTTTAGGTGGCCTGAAGTCTAGTGACACCCTTGGAACTTGTTTTCTCAGCTGATCCTATGTGGCTTGCAGCTCAGTGCCTTATTTAGGGCTTCTGAATCAATTATCAAAGGGTATGCTGACTAGGGACAGGCATGTCAGTAGAAATTAGGCTGCCCTAATATGTTTCCCATTAATTTGGACAAGGTCATGCAGGAAGTCTACACCAAAGCTAGAAACTGAATCTAGAACCTCAAGCTCCTCTGCATTACCTTAAATACAACTTCATCTTTGTGTCTTTTGGTAGCATTGACAAGACTTCATCTGTTTACTGGAGCTAATAAGAATTTTCATAATGCTGCTGTAATAAAAAAATATATGCTTAAAAAACAGATTTCAGTACATAGTATTTATTTGAGGTTAAATGCATTGGCTTTTTTGGTAATCTTTAAAGGTAAAACATAGTTGGGACCACTTATATAGTTGCTATTAATAAATTACATTTGAATAAAATGTCAAGAATATTTTTGACAACAGAATTTTAGGAAAAGGAAAATGCACCAATGTCAGATAGGTTCAATGGAAAACTTTTTTGTTATTCTTAAGGAAATCAGTTTTGTTCACTGTTTCACCAGCTCTCCATCTGCTCAAACGGTGGAAAACACACAAACAAGTCCTTCTGCTAGATGTCTGAGAGGCCAGAGCTTCTAGCTGTTAGAGCCCTATGCTACAATCTAATAGCAGAAAGCTCCATCAGTGGCTGTTGACCGTATGTTGGTTTATCTGGCAGAGAAAATACACAAGTGCTTATAGGGTCAGGCCTGCTTCAGGAATCCTAGGGCCTGATCAAGTAGTATGTATGCCATTTTGAAGACACTATACTCTGCAAGACTAGATGATACAGCTCTAAGCGTGTGAAATGGAGATAGTGCTTGGAAATAGTTACAGGTATTGGTAAATTGGAAGTGACCCAGGAAAAAGCTGGTCCAATAATGGTAGAAAATGGAATTTACCAGTGGCCTTACTGGGAATAATGTAATAAGCCTAATGGAAAATGAATCTGCTTTAATGTGATTTCCACTGATGGATGCCTAAATAATGATGCTCCTTATATCTTTAATTATTCTTAACACCTGTGTCCAATCAATGGTAACAGCTTTTGGGAGCTGCTGAACTAGAGAAGCTTATGCCTAAAACCCAGAGACTTAGACATATAAAATATGTGAATGTAGATATAGACTTATGCATATGTATGTAGTAGAACTGTAATTACAGAAAACCTTTTTGTCATGATGTATTATTTAAAATCAGGTGTGCTACTGCTCATGAAGAAATGAAGTCACAAGTTTCATCTTTCATGTAACTTTGTAGTATAGAATGGGCAGGCTGAATGGGGTGCACTGAGATTTACAGTAGCTGCCAATGTAAAATGGAATACTGTTCTCGATGGCATTAAATAATTGGAGGCTCAAGCAATAGATTACTTCACGGATAAGATACACATGCAATGTTCATAGGAAACACTGTGCCTCTGTCACAGCTTTCCTTGAACCCTTTCATATTGTGGGCTTTTTGTACCCTACTTGAAAATTAAAATTCACCTCTATGAACTTAAACTACAGAATTCATGAATAAGTAAATTCTTCCATGGTATTCCCTCAGTCACTATGCCAAGAGCTAGATTACATGTCTGTTAAGGTCAGTGATTTCAGGGGAATTAAATCAGACCCTAAAGTACAGTACTGAGTCCAGGTTCACGTAGTATTTTGCTGTATCTTATGCTGCTAACCACTGACTGTACATGAGCTGTCCATTTGCCTTACTCATAAGTGGTGTGCAATATCTCTTAATACCATCTTGTGTCTGTTCTGAATGAATGCGCATTTTGCATTCTTGGGTCAAAGCCCACAAATTAATGCCTTTTGCAAAATTGGTAATTTGAGAAAGTGAGCTATTTACATTAATAATGAAGCTGTCTCTCCCATGTTGATTATTTTGCCAAATAATTTTCTGGTGTTCTGTGTGGGAAAATGTCAGTTGTTGGGCAAACATCCACTTCAAGTCCAGAATTCTTGCATTTAGCACTAGACAACCGGTCAGAAGAGCAAGAGCTCCATATGGACTTTACCTGCCTGGAGGTGTCTTCTTATAGATATTATTTTGAATTTTCCTTGCAGAACTGGATTTTTGTAACTACCCATTAGCTTGTAGGGAAAATGATGGCTAACTCTAGGCCTTTGGCTTAATGAAGTTCCAACAGTGAATTTGCAGATCAGTTCAAGGACAGTTTTCCCGTGTGTACATTCATTGAATTCTCCTCTTTCAAATTCTTTAACACTTACCTCCAGTGTTGTATGAAATCAACCGGGAAAGTTAAACTGGGTTGTCCATGACTTTGTTTGTCTACAAGATTCTGTATGTACAGTAGAAGGTCATGCTTCTCTATGTATCTGTTGGTAAAGTGCATTGCATGCATTGTGGGTTTTATGTCTCCACCTGTTCTGTGTGCTGCTCCCACTGCATGCATGCCACTTTTTTATCCTCTTCTCTTTCCAGCACTCCCGAATCAAACACCTCCTTTTGCAGGGACATCTGTGGCTGATTGGAGGAGCTCTGTTCATGGTTCTGTCCTTCCCTTTTCTCTGCCACATGTCAGGGGCTCTGTCTGCATTCTTATAGAATCACAGAATAGTTTGGGTTGGAAGGGACCTTTAAAGGTCATCTAGTCCAACACCTCTGCAAGGAGAAGGGACATCTCCAACCAGATCAGGTTGCTCAGAGTCCTGCCCAACTCGGCCTCCTTCTACTTTAAAACCATTACCTTTGTCCTGTCACAACAGACCCTACTAAAAAGCTTTTCCCTGTCTTTCCTGTAGGCCCACTTTAGGTACTGGAAGACCGCTATAAGGTCTCCCTGATGCCTTGTCTTCTCCAGGCTGAATAACCCCAACTCTCTCAGCCTGTGCTCATAGGAGAGGTGTTCCAAGCCTCTGATCATCTTCCTGGCCCTCCTCTGGACTTGCTCAAACAGGTCCACATCCTTCTTATGTTGGGAGCTCCAGAGCTGGATGCAGTACTCCAGGTGAGGTCTCCCCAGAGCAGAGTAGAGGGACAGAATCCCCTCCCTTGACCTGCTGGCCACGCTTCTTTGGATGCAGCCCAGCATGCGGTTGGCTTTCTGGGTTGCAAGTGCACATAGCTGGCTCATGTTGAGCTTCTTGTTCACCAGTACCCCCAAGTCCTTCTCCTCAGGGCTGCTGTCAATCCATTCTCCACCCAGCCTGTATTTGTGCCTGGGATTGCCCCGACCCATGTGCAGGTCCTTGCACTTGGCCTTGTTGAACTTCATGAGGCTTGCACGGGCCCACCTCTCCAGCCTGTCAAGATCCCTCTGGATGGCATCCCTTCCCTCTGGAGTGTCAACTGCCCCAAACAGCTTGGTGTCGTCAGTGAACTTGCTGAGGGTGCACTCAATCCTACTGTCACTGACAAAGATGTTAAACAGGGCCAGTCCCAGTACCAACCCCTGAGGGATGCCACTTGTCACCGGTCTCCACTTGGACATCAAGCTGTTGACTGCAGCAATTTGAGTGTGGCCATGCAGCCACATTATACACTGAGTGGTCCATCCATCAAATCCATGTCTCTCCAGTTTAGAGAGAAGGATGTCATGAGGTACAGTGTCAAATGCTTTGCACAAGTCTAGGTAGATGATGTCAGTTGGTCGTCCCTTGTCCACCAGTGCTGTCACCCCGTCATAGAAGGCCACCAGATTGGTCAGGCACGATTTGCGCTTAGTGAAGCCATGTTGGCTGTCACCAATCACCACCTTAGATTCCATGTGCCTTAGCATGGTTTCCAGGAGAATCTCCTTCATGATCTTGCCAGGCACAAGGGTGAGACTGATCGGTCTGTAGTTCCCTGGATCTTCCTTATTTCCTTTTTTAAATGGGAATCTTTGGCCCATTGCCCGTTTCCCTTGTACTGCAATCCCTGTTAATGTTTTAGTGCCAGGGACACTGTGCCCCAGGGTTTTTTGCTTTTACGGGGAAACAGTTGTCTGATCTGTTGACCATTATGGCAGTGATAATCACAGCTGCTGGGCTGTGAACCAGATGCAGAGGGTAAGATGTAAACTCCACTTTTCTTGTTTGATTCTTCACTAAAATTAATAGACTTCTGCTCATCAACATCTAGAATGTTCTTTGAATCAGAGTCAGCGCTCAAAAGTTATTATACTTCAGGTAAAGGGAGGCTTGAACCATTGGGGACATAAACACATGTAGTTTTTCTTTGTGAAAATGGTTTAAGGATTTCTTATCTCTGGCCTCTTGTTTCTTCCCCTACACCTTCCAATCAGTCTTAGCTGTCTGTTGGACCATTTAAAAAACATATTGACAAAACGTCTTGATTTAAGAAATACACCATAAAGAAAATATACCAAATAACTATGCCTTGTGTGAAATCTTGCTTTGTTTGTCTTGTGCAATCTTACACTTTGTATTTTCCTCAGACTGTGAAAATTACTTGGCAGGGATGTTTTATTTACCAGCAAGGTTTGGTTTTGGTTCTTCAAGCCTTATTGTACTGCACAATACTACCCTTATTATGCAATATATAGAGTATTATCGCTTGACTAAGATTACATGGCTACACATGACCTATGCTTGCAGGAGCATCCTGCAGTCTATGGACATCTAACCCACCAGCTAACATATCTGCAGTTACCTGCTATAGCAATCAGTAAGCAGGTGACAGGTCTGCACAGAGCTACATCGATTGAGTATTATGTCAGGGAATCACTGTGCCTGTGTCCTCTGTTACCTGCCTCTAGGCATACCCCCGTTAGGGCTTGGTAAATTGTACTTTTTTGGTGCTGTGGCTTGCTTCCTAACTGGCTAACATGTACTAGTAGTGTCTACGTGACGTGACAGACTGATAAGCCTAAGCACAAGGAATCCAATTCTTCCCACCTACCCAGATATCCATGGGTCCAACACTGCTGACAGTCAGTCCTGATTTGCGCAGTCCTAAATGAGAGGAGAATCAGGCTGAAAGGTTGCCCAAAGATGTGCCCAAGCTGTGGCAGTTTCTAGGCTGGGAGCTGCCAGACACAGTGATGCGTGTCAGCTGTGGTGGATTGCAGAGGTTTACCTTGGTAATGGTAAGTCTGAGATGGCCTTATGCCATTGTAGCTAAGGCTCCTTGGGGAACACGAGCATCCGTGTGCATGGTTTTGTGTTAAATTAGTTGACTTGCCTTAATTTCCAGTGTTCTCATATGGAACTCCTCCCAGGAGTTTTGTTGGTATTATTTTGTGATAACAGTTCTGCAGTTGCGAAAGAGCTAGATTCTGCTATTCTGGATTTGTAGTCCTATTCTTTTTACAGGATTTTGGTGCCTTGAGCTTAATCCATTTTCATTTAAAGAATGAATGCAGCTTACTGGCCCAGAGGCATGCCTCAAGAAATCATGAAGTTGGCTTAAAAATTAGGAGATTTTTACAGAAAATACACTTGGAATTCTTTTCCTTTGACCTCTGTTTTTTGAAGCAATATTATGCAAACTTACAAGCTCTTCCCTGTGACATGGAACAATAGGAAACCTCTGTTAGTTTCATGAATGTGCGTGAACAAGTTAGTTAACATCTTTATAATCAGAATGTCGTTATTTAATTTTCTCTTTTACAATAGCATCACAGTTACTTGGTTTCTCTATCTTACGTAATTTATGAAGCTCAATTATTATTCCATTTTAATGCGATATGAACATGCATCAGTTCTCGTACCAACTATCCAGAAAGAATGGATTTCTTACGCAAACAGGAAGGGAACAGCAAACTGCATTGAGTGATGAAGATATGTTTTGTGAGCTGTCCTTTTAGGGACTGATGTACAGGGTCCATATTTGAATCTGATTTCATGCTCCTGGTGACTGAAGTCATGTTCCTTCTACCAATTAGAAGAGTAAATACTCTGCTGCTTCAACTTGCTCCATTGAGGATCACTCAGGTGCGGAAGGTAACACCTGTAGACAAGTGTTTGTGGAGGCTAGGGCCACAGGGTTCCTGTGGTTTGAAAGCTCTTTTGAAATGGGTATGTATTTTGTTTTATTTACATATAGCTCAAAATGCCTTCTGGTATTGACTCAGTCTTAAATTCTGCTAGGTAAGAAAAGGATAAATAAACCCATCAAATAATAAGTAATTGAAGAGAATGTTAAGTTTGCCACTGATGCATTTGACTTGATTTCAGTGGGAGCAGAATTGAATAGGTCCTTATGTGCCTCAAACAGGGAATAAAGGTGGAGAAGAAAAATCTGTTGTTAAGGAAAACTCACTTTTGTTATCTAGCTAGTAGTGTTTCTCTCGTAAGCCTTTTATCAAACCGGTGAAGAGATGTTACTAGAGACAGAACAAATGATTCAGAAGAGGAAGAATTCTCCAGTTACCTAATAGGTTTTGCTGGATGTTTTGCAAATGTAGCATAATTGCTGCAAATGTAGCATAATTGCTACACTTGCTCCCTGTGCAAAACTCAAGCAACTTGCTTTTTGAAAGCAAGCTTAGGGAAAAAAAAAAAGAGAGGTTTTTACTCTGTAAAAAATGTATTCTGGACATGTGAAATCACTATTAACTGGATTAGATTATAATAGCCTCAAAGAGTAAAGAATTAGAAAATGCTGTAAATCAGCCAAACTTGAAGACCCAGTCATTCTCATTTCATGTAAATGTTCATCTTTCATAGTGAAGATATTAATGAAAGGAAGCAAAATGCTTGAACATTGTACTGAATTAGATTGAGCACACATCATTTTTCATTCTTATTGTGTAGTCTTCTATTAAATGGAGACTTTTCTGTTGTTGGGTACAGTAGAGATTCATACACCCTATGCTGAGGGGAAGGAACTACCCCCTGTATTGTCTCATCAGTACTACTTCAAAAGTGATGCAAGGTTTGATACACTAGGCATGTGATAGAACATTTTGGCTAGAGATCTGTGACCTTGGATAAGTCACACAATCTTATTATCTACATTTTCCACTGGAAGCATGTGGAGGTATTTCTTCTCGATCAGAATTTTTCATGTATAATGACAAGAAATTCTCTTGGACAAAGGGTGCCACCTACCATCTACATTTTTGTAGAGAAACTAGCAAATTATGGCTCTGAAATTGAATTAAGCATCTAGGTATTAAAGCTGTAGGACATAATAATACTAGTATGTAGGAATTTGGTTTTTCCCTCAGTGGGAGGGAGCAGTAAAAAGAGGATTAATAACATGAAGCACCTGGCATCCCATCACTTTGACCCTGTTCAGAGTTTCTGTAAGACCTTGGAGAATCTAGGAAAGTGGGGCACAAGAGATTAAATAATTATGATTCCGTATACCAAAGTGTTTCATAAACTCTTACAAAAGAAATAAACCATTTATCTCAGGTGTTAATCCTGTAATGTATTGCTGATTCAGAAGCAAGAGAAGTGTTTTGCTGTGTGTGCGCGCAGACAAAACAACATGGCAGAGGAAACAGTCCATCATTATAACATCTCAGCCAAATTGCGCTGTAGGCTTAGGAAAGCCACCATGAGGGGAGTGAAGGGATACTGAGGAGTGTCAGGAAGGAAGCATATCACAGGACTGAAAAGTGTGTAGGGAATGTTTATCTACTTAAGTCTTGAGGCAGTGGCTGAGGCAGAAACAACTGAGGAGGGATTTTTGTCACTAAATGCCAACATCCATCTATAATTTAAAACTGCAGGCTGATTTCATATGCTTTTACCCACCTGCTGTTCAGTGCAGGATATGAAGGCCATCATTCCTTATAAGGTTGCAAGTTATAGGTGATGTATAATGACATTAGATCACCATATGGGATATAGGCAATGGTGCTGAATTAGCCCTTCACTGCATGAGTAATAAATTCATCTAAGCCAACAGAATGAGATGAGTGTGAAGCAGGTGAGGTGATGCAAGGCAATCATAAACCCAGGTTAACTATCCAATTAAAAGCCTGTTTACTGCTGATCATGGTTGCCAAAGTGGCACAGAACAGCTACAGGCATGGCTAAAATTGGATTGCTTTATGCATATATAGCTGAAGTGCTCAGTAATAATGATCAATGTCAGGGCTACTATTGGATCACTAGTGCTTTCTATCAGAAATAGCGTGTTCTCTTCAAGGATTTTGCTGCAATACTGAGAAAACTTGTGGTGATATAGATTGTCTGATCCTCTTTTATACTCCCAATTAGATCTATTTCCATTTCTAGTTCTGAAGAGCAGCAATAGAAATGTCTGTAGCTTGCCTAAAACTGCAATTCAGCAGCCAGGGAATGACTATGTTCTAAGTATGAGTGGGGGCATAGGTACCTTGCAAAGAATGGTTTTGCTTAGGGCAGCTATAATTTGAGGAGGGTTCTGTTTGAGACAAAATGCTTTTTTCTCTGACCTTAGACAACCAATACGTGACTAAACAGGCTGCACAGTTTCATGCATAGCAGATAAAAAATGTTTCTTGAAATTCTGAAACAAAAATGTGCTGCTTTTTTTAATGTATAGCTCTTACCTGCAGTGGTTTCACGTGATACTATTGGTCTGCTGTCTTCTTGCAATTTGACTACCTAGTATATGCAAATACACATTAATGTGTGGGTAGGTTTTGCCTAACAATTTTCCTGGAAGAGGTTGAAACTGAGGCATAGAATTGCATTTTGAGTAGTGACAGAAATCCACTGAAATACACTTACCATATGGGGAGAGGAACATGTTCACAGCAAAGGGTGTGGGAACTACCTCAACACAAGTTTCCAATATGGATGTGCTATTGTCTCCTGCTTTCTGATCCTATTTCAATCAGCAGAGCTCACTACAAGCTGCTTTTAGCCACAGAATGCATTATGACTGTAGAAGAGAACACAAAGTGATATAGTTGTCCTAGAAATCAGTGGCAGTAAGAGTAACTATGCACTTCTCTTCAACATAATGAAGTCCTTGAGAGTGATTTTAAAAACGATGACTTGTCATTACAGCAAAGTTATTTTCTGCACTGATATCCTTGGTACAGTGTTGTGTCACCTGTATGAAAATGAAGGGAAATTAATACACGGGGGGAGACTTTCTGTTGGAGATTAAGCGAGCTCCTGCTGGGGTAATGTAGGATGTGATGTAGGCATGTTTTTGAGATAGACTCTAAAAGGTTGGGTGAATAGGACTACCAGAGTAAGCAGGAGGGCAGGATACAACTGAGGTAAGGTTGGGGTCAGGGCATGTACCTTCGTGTATACTGCAGAGGGGAGGTGAGACTTGAAAATTTGCTAATACACCTTTTGCCTGTCAGTGTGAGGAGGTACCATTGTTAGTTTACATGGCCAAAGTTTGCGAAATAATTTTCAGATGTTTGAGACAGAATCTGCCCTGTAGCATATATTAGCCAACAGAAGTACTTTTCCCCTGTGAATTACTGTCCTGTTGGCCAAGCCTTTGGTAGGACTGCATGATCCTATGTGCTCGCACTATTGTAATGAAAAGCATGGTGTCTCTGAATTGGGTCATGAGGATGTCCAGCAAAGGGACAAGCCTGGGGAAAGAGGGTAACAACTGAATGTACTGGGTTGACTTTATACCGGATCAACCTTGAATAAGTGTAGGAAGAGTGAAAAGGGATGTCATTCTATCAGATAGTTGGTGAGGGAGCAAGCAGGCTTATCTGTTATTTTCATGTTCCTGACATGTTATACTATACACTTTTTCCTTTTGTTTTAGCATGATAGATGTTGTGCTCCCTTATACCATGGGAGCATGTTTGGTTGGCAAGTAGAGGCTGAAAGAGAAATAATCTAGGGGTATCAGTAGATATCCTCTTTCAAAAGCACCTGTGCTAGAGCAGGATGTTAGTGTCCTTAGCCTACTCTGTCACTTCTCTTAAAGAACCACCCACAGAGCATTTTGTGTGGATGCGTTCTAGTTTGGCCCAGGCAAAATTTGCTAGGTGAACTGAGGCCAAATATAGGAACTCCTTAAGATAATTTGGTGGATTTAATTTTAAGTTAATTGGAGTAACTTCACACAAACTGTTCCATTGGTGATGACATCTGGTGCAGACACGATGAGCATCCATAGACAAGGACATATTTACCAATGTGGCTTAAGCTTTAAGAGAAGAGTAAAATACTTTTTCCTTTGATACCAATAAATATCTGTTACCAACCAGTATCAGCTGTCAGTGATGGACTTGTAACAAAATCTGTCATGCCTAGATATGATGAAATCATGGATGTGGAGACAAGCTTGAAGACACAAATCATGACTCATCAATCTGAAGGCAAATAAAAACAAATTGGTGTCGTCTTGTTTTTAATCCCTAGATTTTGAACAATCTGTGGACCTGACTCGTAGTTACTAGGACCGTTAGTATAGTACTTACCTAGTCCTTGCTGCAGTGTGTGAGAGGATGTTGTAGCTTATTAAGAGGGATAGAAAAGAAACACTTCCTGGGAAGCTATGGATGAAGCTACCTTGCTTTGGGAAATTGATATCTGTAGATGTGGGTTCAGCTGTCCTGCATGTTCTGCCAGAGAACAGGCCTTGGTGTATTTTATTTACTAGTGTTGCTCCAGCATTAGGATCCAGTGTGCTCAAAAGTGTCAGTAGGCCTTTTTCTCCAAGCTGCTTCTGTTGGTGTTAGGTGTGAAACATACTGCATCACCTGCCTTGCTGTAGGGACGTGGAGATGCCTCAGTAGTCAGTGCCTGGTCTGAGATGCACTGTGGTCGATTCTACGCTTTTCATCCTGTCCTCTATTGAGTAGTTAGTGTGCTAATGTAAGGGAGAATTAGGACTCAGGCCATTTTTTAGAAATAGTACTAATGCATTAGCAAAAAATAACTGTTGTGTAACCAGTTCATTAAAGCAGTGCTTTAGGATACTGTATTATATATAGTAGCTATAATACTATGGATAATACATGTATGTAAACAGTTCAGTGACAGCTTTTTTACCAAACAGAAAGTACATTTTAGTCCTGAGTACAGCTTTCATAGTTTGCTGTTTACAGCCTCTGGTGAAACACATTCAAAACACAACTCAGACCTAATGGACCCATGTCTGCATTCTCTGATGTAAGTCTAGTGAAAGATAAGCAGAATTTAACCTGTTGATTTTGTTTTAAAACCCAGTAGCCACAAGTAGAAAAATAAACTGATTAATGAGTCTAAAAATCCAAGACTGTGCTTACTGAATGTTACTGGAAATTGTGCAGTTAACACTTGTCTTAAATCCAGTCTTATTTAAGCTGTTGCCATCAGTCTCAGAAGATCTGGATTCAGTTTACTCATGTTCCACAGAGTGCCTTGATAGGTCACTATTGAACTTAGGGGCATTTAGGCCATGCAAAACGGGCATTGATCCTAGAGGATGAGTATTCAGTCCTTTCTGAAAATCGGGCCCTCTAATACATATTTAATTGGCCAGTCAAAACCATGACACAATATAACATCACAATTTCATCCTTTTTTTCTGAATCCTGAGTCTCATCTAGGAACAGAAGAATTGGAAAATATGGTATCAAGGTGTATACATTATTATTGTAACCTTAATTGATAATAAAAAACCCTATTCTTGAGCCAGTTGGAATTCCAAGATGGAGAACTTGAACATACGGACCTCAAGAGGAGATATTTTATGGTTTGGAAATTGTTTTCTTGTAATGGAAAAATGTAATTTTCCCTCCACTATTGTAGGGTGAAGATGAATCTGTCATACGTACCTGCAGATGTACACTGAAATTGGTGAAAGGAGAATGAGCTTGCAGGCAATTAGAACAACTATGTGGGGAATCACTTTACTACACTTGCTAGGCCAATTTGACAGCTTCAGCAGCTCTCATTTTTAATGAGCACTTACATCTACCAATGCTATTAAAAAAAAAAAAAAA
>JAAGAY010015804.1:7668-63343 GCA_011801015.1 Ardeotis arabs
AAAAAATTTTTTTTTTTTTTTTTTTTTTTTTTTTTTTTTAATTAACTCTGAACAATATGTAGAAAAAACCAAAAGCTTCACAGTTCTTAAAATCCCACTATGATTAAAGCAATTTATTGTTTATTGTCCCGGACTAAACCATATTATTTCTTAAATCAGATAAAATTTATATAAGTAACACATTTTGTAAGAAGGAAATGTTTATGTGGAGGAGGAAAACCATTGAAATAATTTCTGACTGAAATTTTCTCACTGCAATGAGACTGATGCACAGTTGAAATTCTCAGGGTACTGTGGGTTTTATTTATAAACCATAATGATCTTCAGGTTAGGAAGAAAGAAGGATTTTTAAAAGTCTGTGGTGTTTCGTAATCCTTCGGAAAAAGTGTGTAAGTGAATACATGGTTTTTACAAATGGAATTTATGTTCAAAAAACCAATATATTACCTATGTATAACAAAATCTTATTTCTCCCTTTCCTTTTATCCTGGTGTGTATTGATAGAGCCCTAAGGCAGCAGAAGCATATTTCAAATTTGGGTGCCTATGGCTGACAATGCAGTGAGCTGGCACAAAGTGTCAGGATGATGAAGCAGCACTCTGCAGTGCTTCATTTGCAAAGTAGGAAGAAAGCAGGAAAGTTGGAATGAGCTATAAGTAGGGGCAAAGGATCTCTGTAGTCATAGATCATCTGCCAAATGCAATGTCATAGGATGAATACCACCCTGAGTCGTTAGCAGTATCTCTCATGTGCGTATAGCTGTCCTTTGCGATCTGTGGAAACATTCCATTACCTTCGGTAAACTTGTAATCCTGTTTCACTGGAATTTGCAGAAGACAACACTAGGACACAAAGTTAATAGATGTCTAAAATATAGTAGTATAGTAACTATGATGCTATTATTAGGTCGCAGCCTGTGTACTGTTTGGATACTGCTCGGTATCATAATGTCTTTGCTGTAATTATTATATATATAACAGGAAGGAATAAAAGTTTTGTTTTTCTTTGTCTGCCAATAAGAAAATCGATTACAAGTCTTAACAGACTGGGTTTAAATCAGTTATTGTCCTTTTTACAGTGGAGACACTGAATGAGTCAATAGATGATAGTACAGAGTGACCAGAGTAGGATCTATGGCTTCTTCTCTGAAACGTACTTTGTCAAAGTGCTGGATGCTGAATTGCAAATAGATTTACCTCTGTCTGAGTTATTTACATACTATTAAAAATCTGCATTTACTGAGTAGCTTTGATATTATCTTTAGGAAACCAGTGTGATGAGATATTAATTTCCTTTCCTCCAACACAGATTACTCTGCTTTGCAAAGCTAATCATAATCATTCCAATGAGAGAGCTCTTTTCATTCAAACTTATTTTTACATTGCTTTATGATATTTTAATATAGAATTTTTTTTTACCTGATTCTTAATTTTGTTCTTCAGAGATACTAGATTTCTGAAAAGGTTGAGTTTTCAGATGCATAATATTAATTTCATTTGTTGGTTGAATGGTAAAGCAGCACCTGTAGCTGATACTTCTGAGTTATGACATAGCAGCAATACGTAGAATGGATTAAGAATTAGGACCAGTGATGTTTCAGACTCACTGTGACTGGTTTAGATATTAGATATTTTGGATCTAAAATTATGTTCTGCCTGAATACTAAGTAGTCACACCAGTGGGATCTGCAAAATGGTGCCATAAACCTTAACAGTTTCTGTCATTTCTTCTGTCAAAATTATTAAATAATTTAGAACTCCCCACTTGGTTTCCAGCAGAGAATACAGCAAAATTAACTTCTTAACAACATTGCTCACTCTTTATTGCTGTCTGGGTCAAACCCAGAAGTATCAACTCACATAATTTAGAACTTGCTTTTTGACTGAAAATTGTTCTGTTGAAGATCTAGGATGTGCTAGAGAGAGAGAAAAGGAAATTCTAGCCTTTGTTTTCAAAACTTCCTTGTGTGAGTTTGACTACAAATATTGCGTATTATTTAAGCCTGTAGATATACTGTTGATCTATCTCTTAGACTGAGGGAATCACAATGTTTTCTTGTGAGAACCACTGCATTGCAGGGATATGAGAATAAATACTTGTGGATGGTGATTTGCAGGTGCTATTAAATGGATCTCTTCTGCAAATTGCTGTTTATCTGTGCCATGCACTTCTAAACTACCTTAGCTTCATAGTATCTGTTCTATTAATATTATACTCATCTTGGAAACACTGCCTTCTGAAATCTGTTCTGTTAGAATGGTGTCAAAATAAACCATACTCTACTTAAATAGCTGTGATACTGAGTAATTAGCACATACTGTATTTAGGTTTCCAGGCCCCCCTCTCTGCTTTGTTTAAAGGAGGTAGGCATGAACGATAACCATGTGAACTGCTTTGGCCTTCATCTCTGCCAACTGTGTGAAAGTTTCAGCAGTGTGAGATATGGTTCATTAAGAAAATACTACGTTTAAGAAAACTGTTACAATTGAGTCAGTGCTATCTTCTAGAGTCTGGTAATCAAATGTGATATTCTGTATTGTAATTGTAGGTTGGCTTCTGAATGTGTGGGCAAATTCTAATAGTAAATCCCATTTTAATGTCATGAGAATGGTGTGAAAAATGCAGTATGAGAAGCAGTTGTAACTGACAAGTTGGTGTATATGAAATAACTTTCACCCTTGAAAATACATTGTTTTATTAGCTGCTGTTAAATGTGGTATATAACCGCAACTGACATAATTATCTGCCTCAGGAAATGTTAGATATGTAGTGTATAAAAACAAAAGTCTGCATAAGACAAATCTGGGGAAGTGGTATAAACAATCTGAAGAAAACTAGAAATAAATTATATTTTTCTTATATACATATAGTTATGAAATAGGTTATGGAATGTTGTGGAGAACTGGTGTTGCAGAGAGAAATATCTTGTTTTGGTAGTGCTACACTGGCAAAATCCAAATTATAGCTGAGTTTAAATTTCATACTTTTAGTCTTTATTGTAATTTTTTTCTTCATGTAATGTGTCATTTAAATATTGCTATTTTAAAAGAATCAGCTCTAGAAATATTTGGAATTTTCAGGCATTTAAATTGTTATCACAAGAGCAAGTCACGTAATAGAAGATGGATGTAGCAGCTCCTACCCCACTGCTTACCCTCTGTCTCAGAATCAGAATGCACTGAACTGTTTGGTTAGATCAACAACAAGCAAAAGCTGAAATATCACAGCTTCAGAGCACAGTGTATTGAGGTAAACCAAAACTGCCCTTTGGTTTTCTGTAATACATCAGGTTGTAACTCATGGTTATTCAGTAGCTGACACACAAGTAGCTGAGCTTTTCCTACAGTCAGCTGGAGCAGAATTGGATGATTGCAACCTCGATGCAAGCTATCCCTTGTCATGAATCAGAGACCTGAATATTTTCAAAAGCTAAGATTTAACAAATTATTTGTATCACTCTTCTCTCCTAACTAGTTTTAACAAGTTCTGTGAACTAATTAATCAACCCAGTCACCAAATGTGGGAACCAGCAAACTGGCAGTTTTGGATTAAAGAAGGAAGCTAAAGAGTACTTGACGTTTTTGCCGTAGGTGATCAAGTATTACTGTCCTCTCCTCAGGGGTGGGGAAATTGAAGTAAAGAAAGTTAAATTAGTTCACAGAAGTCCCTAAAATTAAATGGAGATAGATTTTTCTCAGAAAGATGAAATAACTTGCCTCCAGAGCTAAGCCCTACTTGCATGAACCTGGACTGTTCTTCACTTAAATTCTTTGAATTGCCCACTGCAAATAGAATCACTAATGATACTTAACTGTCCCTGGAAGTGTTGAGCAATAGCTAAATCTTTTCTATGGAATTGTAAAAAGTGTGAAGTTAGTTATAGGATTGTATGCAACAAACAGAATTTAGGGATTGCTGGCTCTTAGATTTCAAAGTATTCCTGTGAAGTGTGGAGTATCATGCACACAAAAAATGGCACTACTACCAGCTGAAAATTTCCAAGCTGAATAATATTTTTTTTTTGAGCATTAGGAGTTTGTGTAGATAAATGTTATCCAGCTGAAATGTTAAAGAGAAAAAAAGTGAAATGTTGAGCTATGTGAAACTATGCTTCAGAGAACTGCTGCTCAGATCACATAGTTCAAAACAAATCAGGATCAAAACACTTTATTGAATAATTAACAGCATGTAATTAAGAGACAATCAGTGAGCTATACATTCAGGATCAATATCAGAGAAGCCACAAAACTAAACACTTACAAAATGTTAACAAATGCACACAAATTTCTAAACAGCCCTACGTAACTAATCCCAAAAGTTTTAATACCCAGCCCCCAGTGGTGGGCTCAGACCCCCCGCTAAGCAACACACCCTCCCTGAGTGATGTACACCCGCTGCAGGTGTAGGTCCTGACTTGGTGCACCCTGAGGTCTCACTGTCCTGGCTGGAGTGTGGCTGCTTGTTGTGTCTGATGGTGAAGATGCTCCATCAGGCCTTGAAAGAGGATGTGCTGCTTTTGGGACAACTTGTGGCAGCATTAAACCAGGTTTAGACTACCTCTGTATCAACTTCAAGATCTCCTTTCTAAAATGTTCATGCTTTTATAATTCTTTTCAGGCTGACTTCTCTGCTTCAGAAGTCGCTGTAATTTCTCAGTTGTTATTTAATCCATCTGATGGTTCTCTTTTGCTTTAATGTGAACAACTTGGGGCAAACATCCTCCCAGATAGTTTTGTGTAATTGTATTCACTCATGCTGTTTACACTTGCATTCCTATTTTTACAAGTGTTATTATCCAGGCCATTTGTCAAAGGTGGACCATGGGAGCACTCTCATACTATGTAGTTGAAAAATAAATATTTACAGTAAGTGTTTGGAAAGCTTTTGCTTAGTTTTCAACTCTGGGCAGATGGAAACACTGGTGTTGAAAATGTTGATTCAGATCTTAAAAGACAAATGTGAATGCTTTGGAAATTTTCACCCTGTCATAGCTTTGTTGTGTGCTTGCCTATGCTTGTCTGTCTTTTGGAACAGTTCATTTTTCTGCCCTTAAAAGAACAGAACCATATTGAAAAATCAAAGATATATGTAAGTTTTTGTCACAGAAATATAGTCCCTATAGTAACCAATTGTACTAACTCTTATGTAAGATACTTCCCAATTTGGTCTTTATTTTAATTTATATTTTACAATGCATTAGGGCACTTCAAGTCTTGCATTATGTTTACATAATAAGCTGTTGATAAGATAAGTACTGCTGCATTCTTTGGCTTATATGAATTAATTAACCACTGGAAAGGACATCTGCTGTCTGTTCTGTTATATCTTTACTGTGTCTGCTTTGTAGTGATATTTTTTAAAAGCTTCAAAATTGAATCTTACCTGTGTGTTCATGTATTATGGTGATATAAAAATCCTTTTTCACCTCTTAGAAGGATCTCTCTTAGATCACCTTCTGCTTAGCAGAGGCAGATAAAAGGATATTTAAATGCTTGGTCAAGTTAAATTCATACCTTCTTGTGTTTTACAAGTTTGTTTATTCATAAAAGTTAACTAGTGAATAGGAAAAAGCAAGTAGAACTCATGAGAGCTTTCCTTTGTTCCTAGTTTACTTGCAATGGACACATTAAAGGATATATAAAGGTGAACAGAGACTCAATTTCTGTATTTTATTTATCTTATCTCCAGGTCTTTAGTGCATTACCTAGAGAAAAATTTAGGTATTATTTGCAGTGAACAAACTTCTTGTATTTAGCACAAGGCTGAGTACATTGAACACTTGTGACAAGGTTATAGCTAGAAAGTATTGCAGCTCCTCTTATGGGCTTCATGAGTTACTTGCAGTGTTTCTGTCGAAGACTGAAAAATTGTGCCTGCAAAGACATAGGCTCCAAATTCATGTGGAGAGCAAGACAAAGTCATGGCCTTTACCGTCCAGAATAGCAATCTTTTCTCTGTAGCTAAAGAAGTAGAAAATAACAGGCATAAATGTGTTGCAGAAGCAGTTGAAGTACCTTGGAACTACAGAAAACTGCCAGTTTCTGCACTGTAGGGCTCTTCTGAGGGCATATGATGTGTCCTTGCCCCTGGTATGTGCCAATTTCCACACTCTGGGGCTTTTCTGACAGCGTGACATGTGTTTGCCCCTTGCAAGTGCCAATTTCTGCACACAATACAGCAAAGAATACAGCAGCTAAACTGGAGGTCAAAGTCTCAAGCTCCTTAGTTTCTACTGTAAATCTTTGTAAACTGTTGCTGAGAAGTTTTTTCTAGCCTCAACATTTGTATATTTGTTTGTTGTTAAAAAGAGCTAGGATGTATTTGAAACATGCAGTGCAAAACTCATTTCCTGGGACTTAATGGTACTTGGCATTTATGCCAGGGTAATAATTATTTTTCAGAAGTATCCATAGGCCTCAATTACTATCAGGATGTCAGTACCTAGAAAAAAAAGTATAATAAGAAGAATAAGCCTCTCCCTCAAAAAGTGTGTGGCCTACAGAAACCCAGAGAACCCAGGTAAGAGTCATGTGGCAAAATCCAAGAGAGACATCAAGCTGAAAGGTCTCTTTCCTTCCTGCAGGCATAGGTGAGCTCCCTGAACCCCAGTCCAGCCCTGGAGTGCCTGCAGAGAAGCTGGCATGAGCTAATCAGAGGCTTGCTGCACCCAGGCTGCTCCCTATTTGTCTACTGTGTCTTCAGCTGGCACATTTCACCAGCACTAAATTGCTTAAAATCAGTGAGGAGGACAACAAGTTAACTGTCTTTGAAGAGTCTTTCCAGAAATGTATGGGATTTTCTGGTTACCTACATTCCTTCCTCACCCCCACTCTTCCAAGCCTCCAAGAACACAATAAGATTACAGTGCTAAACTGAAAGCCTCTGATAGATTTGAAGTGTTTGGAGATGTTAGTAAAGCACGTTTGGATCTTCATTCTTTCCTTAAATAATCAAATACCCTGGAAATGGTTTTCAAAATGCTTTAAAATATTTTCCAGATCTACTCTAAAATGTGAAGTTGTGCATATTTTTCTGAAATACAGTTAAATAAGAAATAATATCAAACTTCATGCTGCAGAACTATTTAAACAAGCATAAAGCAGGTCACTGAACAAAGTAGCAGTAGATACAACATATAGTGAGGTTATTAGTATTCACTGACAAAACTCACTCCTGTTACCACACTTTCTGCATAGGAATGAGTTAAACTTTAAAGGGAAGTATCTAGATAAGGGAAAAAATAAATTGCACAGTGGACTGACACTGTCTTGAAATCAGCATTTGTTAATAGTTTAGTTTGAAAAATATCCCAGAATAAAAAAAAATAAATGAAAAAAGTGCTGGAAAAAAGTGCTGAAAAGAAGAATTCAAAGTCAATTTTTAAAATGAACATTTTCACATTACATATTAGCACATTTCAAGACAGAAACATTTCAAAAGTGAAATTTTACAAAAGTTACAAATTAAACCTCTCTAAAAATAGAATAAGCTATGTTTCATTCATTTCAGAACATTATTTTTCCTTCTGAGTTTTCATTTTATTGGGAAAAAACATAATCAAACTTCATATCAATTGTTTTTCCTTAAGTTTATCTCCTTTTTTTCAATCTACTTGTATCAAAAAATGAGTGAGATTATATATATACATATATATAAAGTTCAAGCTGGCACGGAGTTTACGTAGTTCTTTTAAGGTGCCTGTTATTTGTGGAAGTAATATTATCAAGCTTGTAAAATTTAGCGGGTTTTGTCTCCTGGAATCTTGGGTTCTTGTGAGAAGATTTTCCTTTATTGAAATGGAAGCTGAGGTTGCCTTCTTTGCAGAGCAAAATATGGCAACATGTTTCTCAGAAGTTCGAACAACTGAAAGGAACGCATGCATGGTATTTGCAAGTTGCTAATTGCTATTCTTTGGAGGACAAGTGCGTATTTGATTCATGATTCTTGACTGTTTGGAGTTTCTCTGATCTGTCAGTTTTCTGTGACTCAGACAATCACATCCTTAATCAGTGTCTAACAGACAGTGCTGGCATAGACTGAGTAGAAATCCAAGAGGGGCATTGGTTCTGAGTTTATCCATCTCTCCTCTCTAGAGCTTTAGCAAATGCAGAGTTTTCTTTTATATTAGAGCTGTATGGGACAGAAATCATTGTGGCATCAAAGCTGTAGGCTGGGATTTTCAAAATCTGTATTTAAGCAAATGAAAATACCAAACAGTATATCCCCAATCTCAGCCATAGCCTCCTGTGGAAGCAAAATAATTAACATGTTTGCCTTTATAGGCCTCGCTAGTTAGAATTGTTTGCAGCTAATGGTGTTGCCAGACAGCATGATTTAATTAACAAAAGAGCAGCTTATTCATGAAAGGAATAGATTCTTTATAAAAGGATGTGCTGTCTAGAGTCTCTTCATCTGAAGAGCAGCAGCAATTGCTGCTATTATTTACCATATTCAGCATATCTGACTAGTTTTGGTGAAGGGCCTGTACAACCTAGAGGTTTATAAATTCTGTGACTGTCCCATTTAGTCAGAGTTCTTATCAGCAGAGTCTGTCACTCCATTGCTTGATGTTCTCTCCTATAACTACAGTAATAAGCTGCTTCTGTTCTGACCTGATCTAAATTGTAATTCTGGTTATTTCCATGACATTCCTATGAATAAAAAAGTGCCCGAGCAGGAATTAATTGAGTGCATTCAGATAGGTTGTTCCTGCTTTGTTACTTGTCTCTGTAGAAATGGTTGTACAAACTGGATTTAAGTGATGTTCCAAATATGTCTTGGACGTGTTTCCAAGTACCTGCAAAGCTCCACTGTTCACTGTTGTCTGTTCACCACGAAGTCTCAGTGAGACCTTACCACTGGAGGATACTGGAGTGCGTGTAGCGCTTACACCCGTCCCTGCTTATCTCCTTCTTGCTGTCATGGGCTTACTGAAAATATGGTGCCATATATTAAATAAAAGCCTCCAAAATATTGAAATGTAAATAAGAAACAGTTCAAAACAAAATGAAAAGTCCTTTATGTGTAAAAGAATTCAGCAGTCACTGTATTAATTCACAAGGAACATGCTGTTTTTCTACGAGTCATAATTACAGTCAAACAGTGGTAAATACACAACCTTGTTTCATACAGTTATGCCTTTAACAAGGTTATTCCTCTCATCTTTATTTAACACAGCCCATTGTGATCTTATGTATGGTTTGATGCAAAACCAAGGTATTTAATAGCTTTTGAAGAAAATTTCTTAAACAGGTGTTCAGAGAAACACTTCTGGAATTGATATTTACATTTCAATACACCATTGTTTAACTAGCTTCTATGATAAAGATCAGGTTGACTGTGCCACAACTTATCTCTCTCTAGAAATGCTATTTTTCAATTGCATCTTT
The DNA here is from genome assembly GCA_011801015.1 of Ardeotis arabs. Taxonomy (NCBI): domain Eukaryota; kingdom Metazoa; phylum Chordata; class Aves; order Otidiformes; family Otididae; genus Ardeotis; species Ardeotis arabs. Next base: position 17,058 of record JAAGAY010015804.1, read on the forward strand.
GGGTATTTTTTTCTACTTTGCGCTGCTTGAATGCAGTTATGGACTGACCCATGATTATATACAGATTATCTTACTAATTTTATGAGGCAGGTGGAGATATGTGAGAAATGGCAGATGATGAAAACATTAGTGTAAGGCTCCGAAGATACTCTATCTTTTTAAAGATATTTTGATTCAGGAAAACATAGAAGATGGCACTTTCATAAATGCTTTGGAATGCTTTCTCATTTCTCAACACACACACATATAATATACACAGTAATATCAGTAGTAGCAGCTGTCTCACATCACTAGTACCTTCTTTAGTGTTGGCAGAAGTAGCGGTAAATGTGAGGTTTCAAGGAGCGAGGATACCAGATTGTCTTGTCAATCTTCCTCTAAGCAACTGCTTATTTTACCTAGAACTTGAAGCAGCAAAAGGTGGAGTGTGCTGCAATGCTGCTTAGTGGAACTTTACTACTTCTGACCATTTTTTTAGATAGTAATGTAACTTCTTCCCCATCTAGTCTACAGAGATATGAAGGGAGTCTTCCCACAAATGTTCGGGTTCTCTTGGTTTTGGGTGGGTTTTTTGTATAGTTGGTGTTTGGTGGTTTTTTTGGTGTTTTTTTGGTGTTTTTTTTGTGGTTTGTTTGTGTGGTGTTTGGTGTGGTGGGTTTTTTTTGGTTTTTTTTTGTTTTTTTTTTTTTTTTAAATCCAGGTGATTCCTGAGTGTGTGTATTTGTTAAGTTTAGAAAATACTTCCTCTCCCTTCCAGGAATTTTTTATTTGTTAAAGCACTACAATTCTGGTATTTGAAATCACTGAAATATTGCTTTACTTTTAATCACACATTGGAACAGCAAGGAAGACTTTAAACCCTAATGGTAGAAACAATTAAATAATTCTTTTGGTGGTACAAATTACTAAAGATCAGCATTTGCACTGCATTTAGAAAGACCCCAACCACTTAGGCCTTGTAGTAACGCAAGGTTTGATTCAAAGTAACTAACCTTCACTTTTGTTTTGTTTTCTTTTGTGGTAGCTAATAGTCTATGCATGGCTTAAATGGCTTAAACAGAAGGTAAATTCAGAGAGAAGTCTTCATTCATGTGCTTACATCATGAAAATACCTAAAAAGGACTGCAAGCTGACAAATCAAAATTAAAGAAAAAACAGCATCAGATTGACACTGGCTAGAAAGATAAGCATAAGTTGTAAGCTCAATGATGTAGAGATACATACATGTGTAAGCCTAGGACAACCAGTTATAGCAGATTAAAGAAAAAGATCAAAACGAGTTAAGAGAGAAAGCAGGGAACTTGAACAGAATGTTGAGTGATTTGTCAATTTATAGTTTGTAACACTGGAGAGGTCATTGTAATTACCTAGTCTAACTGCTAGTTTGAAACTTTTTAAGCAGAAGGAATCATTACAGACCTGACTGTAAATTGTCCCTCCCTGAGACAAACAGCACTCTCACTCGCTTGCTGTTCCACTAAACATGTCAGTCCTTTAGTACTTTAGCATCTCTCATCTACTTATTCCCTGTTGCGATGGGCAGGTGAGTTCATGTTTGTGTGTTTCATAAATGTTATTTAACCCAAACAACTTTTACCTGACTTAAAAAGAGCTATAGCTATCCAGAGATATCAGTGACATCTGTGAATGAGTTTGGTTTTATTTATAATAGAATGTTGTCTTTGATTTATATGTAAATATATGCATACACATGGACACAAACATGTCAATATATAGAGTGTCTAGGGAATGGATTATGAGGATTAAATTTTTGTTGTTGCAGTATAGTGCAACTAGTTCCATGAAACAGTATATAGCAGTGAACTAAATTAGTATTTCTCTTCACTATGGTATGCATTTGTTAAAAATAGTAAGTAAAACAATTCAGATCCTTGACGTATGCATTCCAAAGGGAGTTAGAGCAGATCTTAATCATTGACCAGGATAACTGATTCACAGTTTCCTACAGATGCCTGGTGAATAAAAGGATTGATCATGCTATTGAGCTAGGAAAAAGAACAGGTATGAAACATCAGACTTTGGAAGACAACTAAAAGAAAGCTAAAATTGATTGTTATCGATAGATGTTTGACCACTGAGACAAATGATCTTCTCAGTTGTGGACTCATGTTCACAGTTCTTCAAAATCTATGCTTGGTAAAAAAAAAACCTAAAGACCTCTTTCCCACCTTCCAGAAGCTCTTACACTTTCTACTCTAATGTTTGGGGTTTTTTTTTAGATTGTTTTTAATGTTTAAGTATTGTAATGTAGTTCTGTTTAGATGATAAAAATATTTAGTTTATATATATTAAGAGAAACACGATCAGACAATGATTTCTATAAGTAGTTTTACTTGTAATCACAGCTAGTTTATGGAGGCATGATATAACCCTTTTCAAGTTTTAAGGAGTATTAAAGGAAAAGTTGTTGTTTTCTCCTTGGATACTAAAAAATGGTTTTCTCCCTTAAAACTTTTTCATTACTATTGAATTTACATAAGATCTAGGCATCTCAGTGTATACCATTCCTCCTTTTCTTTCCTAGTGCTTCACACTTTAATGTTCTAGTCAGTAAATTCTCTAGCTGTTTCTACCCTAGGAAGTCACACCTTACTGTATAGTCTCTTTGCTAAACACTTTTATTTTGTGCTAAACATACCCATTTCCTTGTTCTTATCACTAAAGGAGCTCCCAGAGCTCCTAGCACAGAAGACTGACAATATCTGTTCACTGTGGCAAAGGGTTTACAGACCCATGTCCGCATGTTCTTCAGAAGGTTTAGAAAAAGCATCTAGCAGTTCTTGCTTGCAGGCCCTGCTCTTGTAATTGGCCCTGGTACAAACAGCAAATGGGGGAAAGAAGCATTCTTGGTTCTCTCCTCCGAGACCTGGTGTTCTGCTTTACAGTTCATACCAGTACTAGGTAGCCTGTTTGGCTGTTCCTGGCAGTAGATGTCTTAACCTGGCACTCTGCAAGTGAGTGTCATCAGTGCCATGCTGATAAAGCATTTCATGCCTCATTTTTCTACTGTATCGCTGAGCCTGAAGTAGAAGCCGATATTAAAACAAGGAAACAAAGTTAATGAGTGTTAGAGGCTTTATTTATTTTGGTTTCTCAGTACAAGGACATAAACACAGAAGTACGTTTAGTTTTGTATAGTTTTTGAGTCTTTTAATGGAAGAGAACCAGAACATGAAAGTTACAGGCTGTAGCCTGTGATGAAGATAATTTAATTTCTCACATCAAAATATTAATGTGCACTTCAGGACTTGTGTAATGAAGTCTTACTTGTATCACTAGGTAAGAATTTTTTTCATATTCTTAGCTGAACTGAAGATTGGTACTGCTGCCATCAGTGTGAACTCTGATGTCTTGATTGGAAACAAGAATTTACTTCCTCCCTTGGATTGTGTGATTTGTGGCAGGCAGATCACATCTTGTGTGCAGACAGCGCATTTCCTCTGACTGCACAGATTGCCTCTATTCTGCTCCAGGACAACAACAATTTGCAGGTTAAAATGCTCAAATGTTGCACTTGTATCCTATCAGTGATAGGAAGATTAGCATACCCAACCTAAAGCCAGTGAAATTTTTGAGCTGCTATTTGAATTATCACGATGTGTGGCAAAACATAGACCAGTAGGTTTGAGCTCCATCACAGCCTGTAATTATTCCTCTGTTTTTAATGGTCACTTTTCATAAAATACTTCAGCTGGAAAAATCGGAAGCTGTGACTCCAGATTTCCATTCTAGAAAGAGCTCCCTAACCACTATCCTGGCTTCATGAACACTCATGGCCGCCTTAATATTGTATCCTTGAACCTTGTCTTCTGTTGGTGTTTTATAAAAATGGAGGCAGCAATTTACTTTCAGAAGAGGATTCTAGGCTGTGATTCTGTATTGAAAGAAGCGCCTTCTTTCAACTCTTGGTTAAGCTTTATCAGTGGGTCCACTGGAGAATTTTCAGCAGAAGTAGTAGGAAACAGGTCAGGTTGTTTTATGAGATACAGATCATTACCTCTCTGAGGCACTGACCCATTCAATTGTTGCTTTTTAAAACAAGTGGCTGTGCTATGCTTTCTATGGAAGTTCAGCGTGGTTCAGTGATAATGCAGGAGAAAACCTCTGCTTAAATGTCGTACCTCTCCTCCATAATAAAGTAGGTCTGCTATTTAGTTTTAGATATGTAAACTAGTAGGAAAGTTTGCATAGATAGAGTAGGCAAGGGAGGGCAAGACAAAACTATTTAACTATAAGAGTTTCCCCTTTAAATTAAGGTATAGTTTCTGAGATAGTGAAGAAACGACTGCACAGTGGATTTGTTTTTAAGTCTTCCAGCTATTATAAGCCTGTATTTTCCTTCAGTATTGAGTATTTTAAGGGAAAATACAACTGAGTATCATTCGGATACTCTTTAGAAGTGGCAATCACTTTTTTAACCTTTGACAGTTAATGCTGTGGAATTTAATCTCAGATATAGGCTTTAGAACAATGAAGGTTAATAAAACCTTATTGTCAAGGCTGTATTGTTTTCTGTGATGGAATAATTGGAACTTGAAAACTGAGTTCCACAACTGGAGGAAAGTATGGGAGGGGGGAAAAACATTACATCTGGATGAAATGTAATACAAAGACAAGAGAAATACTGAAGTCATACCCAGTTGAGCCGTCCTACTCCATTTATTGATTTATTAAGCAAAATAGTTTAATAGGAAATGCCTATAGAACATGTAATTTTAATGAATATGCTCAGACACGAAAAAGCATTCATTATACTCAGCTCTCAAGAGCCAAATTTGTGATATCATGCAAACAAAGATTTTGAGTAAGAGGAATGTCTCAGTCTTTGTTTTTAATATATTTATCAGAATAATTCAGAGCTTTTGTCTTTTGGGTGTGTATATATATATATACATGCAAATATACATACCAATATTATAACTTTTAATTTTTCTGCTGTATAATGCAAAACTTGTTAAGCCACAAAATTCCTAATTTTGGGGAAAGCTGAAAAACCTATCTTTGAGTACTGGTATGAATGACACACTTGTAATAGCAGAGATATACTCAGCCTGTTATCAGGGGAAAGATTGCTCCACCCTTAAATTTGAAATGAGATTACACAGTTTTACAATTTCTGAACAGTGTTACATTGTGACTGTATCAATGTCAGAGCTATGCTGTGATGCTGATTGCTGTAAGAATGCACAGAGGGTAGGCAAACATGAAAGTCTGAACCATCAGATTAGACCCCTATGTTAATGTTTCCATAGAGGAATGAAATATGTTTACACATAAACTAGAGCTCTTGGGATGGTGAGTTGGTTACAAAAGAATAATCCCATGCATTACTTATATTTATGATATATTCCCTGTAGACAACTGGTATCCATATGTCTTTTTGATGATAACTTAAGACAGGAATGCCAGGGTTTTGACTGATGAAATAGCATTGCTGCTACTGACAGCAAAGTTTGTCTTTTTACATAAATGCAGGATGGTATTTTGATAAATTTGTTTGCAAACACAGAGCAAATGCATGCAGCTGTGCTCAAGACCTTTACCCAGGGAGTACTGCACTTTTGTCTTCCCCTGTATTCTTAATTCTTTTCAAGATTTTCAGTTTCCTTCATTTGTTCCCCGCCCCCCGCAGCCCCCATCTATTCAAGGCCTATTTTCCCCTTTTTCCTTGCCTGCTAATCAGGAAGAATATGTAAATAAAACACCATTAATATTCTGATACACTCAATGAATTAAATTAACCTATTTTGTTTATAAGAAGAAATTTATTATCTTTTAGTAATAGTTAAAATTAAAGTTAGATAATTAAGACTTTCCTCTAGGCTCAGGAAATTATTTTAGTAAAACCATCATGGATATAGGATAACTGTATTTCCCCTGGGTGAAGAAGGCTGGAGTTAAAAAAGCAGAGAACCTGAGGATGATTACTGCATTACTAACACATGCAGTTTGATTTTTCAAGTTTTAACTAAAATATTTAATAACCATTCTATGATTCTATGAAATCAGTCAGTGACTTTTTTTATCACACAGCTGATATTTATTTCCCCATTTTAAGTCCATCTTAAAAGGTAGAGAGGATGTGTGCTCTGTTAAAACAAACAATGGACAATTGTAGTAAATCTGGTCTTTTCAATACTGTATAGCAATTAGGAATAAAACAAGGTTCCTGCTGAGAGGTCATTATCAGAAATTGTTTCCTAAAAGAATAGAAGAATTATTGGTTTGTTTTTTTTTTTTTTTTTAAAAAAAAGCTTTTAAAAAATTTCTCTTTCCCCTTTTTAACCTTTTCTTTTTTGTGTGTGTGTTTTTCTTTCTTATTTTTTTTCTTTAGATTCTTTTTTTTTCTGAAAGGGATCCCCAGGTCCTTAAGAGGACAGTTAAGAGAGCTGGGAAAACTGTGCTGAACTGTCTATATTAGAGGAGATGGGACTCATATGTATCTTGCATTTAAGTGTAAATAGGAGTAATAACCATCATAACATGATCTATCTTCAATATACAGTCTATATTCCTTCTGTGATGATTTTTCTATATGCCCACAAGGACACATTACTAGATTCTGCTTTTGGAACCTAACAGTATAAGCAGCAAAACCAAACCCTTGGAGAATATATTAAGGAATGATGAAAGAATTATCTCTGTACAGTTATATACCAGCAAATTCAGGAGAAAGGTGATTCTGCGTCCATAGGAGCCTGCATACAGCAACAGTAAGCTAAACCATCTCGTAGTATTTTCCCTGGAATAGCCTGGAACCACAGTGGAAGAACAATAGTAAAAAGCTGTTTTATTTGATTAACACTTTCCCTTTTACTCACACACATGCACACGCACAGGTAGAAACATACAGAAAGAGCGAGTTGAGCAATCCTAGATTTCACCCATTTACCTTTCCTTTGTGCATCTGCTGAGAAGTATGGCAAAGTGATAGGGTCCTGATATTTAGTTTCACTGCTTATTAGCAATCTAACAAACTCTGTAATTGGGTTTGATAAAGAAACAAAGGAAGTTATGATACCTACTATGAGGTAGTTGCAACCTGCGCATGTCAGAGGAAGAAACCTCAGTATCATTCTTTAAATATGTGACTACATTTTCAGCAAAGCAATCTCAAATGGTAAAATTTGTAACAATATCTATATACAATATCTATAGTAATAACAAAAGAGTAGAATTTGTCATTTACTGACTGTTTTAAAATGACATTAATATAATAATAAAAAAAAATTTGGTTCAAATTTCTGAAAGCAAGTGTCATTGAAAGCATACAAGAAGGCTTAATTTGCAGACGCCTTCAGAAAATCATGATGCAGCTAGTTGTGCACTCCAAAAATGGAAACATCTTTCTAATAAAAAAAGGCAATTTACCCATTTTCTGAGAGTAGCACACTTGCTTTTGGTTGTATTAAATATAAGGTAAAAAGCATTCTATGACAAATGTTTGCATATATAATATAGATAGTAAAAAAGATGTTTATTTTATCCTGACAGTCATTGATCAGTGTTTTTTCTTAAAATAAGATGTCTTCTTAAGATGGCAACAAAAATTAATGTTAAAATCTATATGTCCCAACAGTGGTCAAGCATCATGGGGTCATTTAATATTACTTACTATGAGTCAATTAGATCTCCAGTTAAAGAAATATTCTGCAGTTCACTGTTAGTTAGCCTAACAGTTGCAAATGAACTGCTTGAAGTTTATGCATGATTTAATTCCAGGGCTATGAAAATGTAGGAGAATGTCAAGGCTTTTGTGCTTCTGTATGTTTGGAGCTTTGAGGGGAAAGATTTTAGGAATATTTTTTACGATAGCAATATAGGTTGTCAAATCTTGTTTTTCTGCAGTGAATGAGATTATCTGCTTTGTGGACTTTTAATTGACCTTTTTATTTATTTTGTACAAGATAAATATATTCCTGGAAGTTTGTGAATGCTCTCACTTCCAAGTTATTTTCATGATAAATGAAGTAGGTTTCTTCCTTTCAGAAGTGAAAACTTACTGTTTGTATCCTAACAGGTCGAGAGTAAGTTTTGTAAAATTGGTCCGGTGTCTGGGGAACAGTATTGGGATTTGAAGTGTCCACAAATCCCTTCTGAATTCAGTCACACACAATCACATGCTATGATCTTGGGAAAAGACATTTCAGTCTCTTTCAAATGAAGAGGCAAGAATATTTTGGTTTCATTACTCACTTGAGTCGAGCCATTATTGTGTTTCAGCTGAATTTCTCACTGGCTAAATAAAAACTGCATTAGTTCCTGTCTCATGTGCAGGGTGGTCAGTTCAGTAGTGGTTATTGGATTATACTAGTGATTTTTTTGTTTAAGAAAAGCTAAAATCAGTACGTACAAGGGCTGTGAAATAAAAAGATATTGTTCAAGGTCATTGACACAAGGAAGGTCAGCACACTACAGGCTGTCAGACATGCCAAGTGTAGTATTTTGACAGAGCAGGTTGACATTGACAACATCTCTGAATGGATTTTTGCCTAGGAGTTCATAAAAGATAATGGTGGGGAACAGATGTCAGAAGCATATAGATTTTTCTGAGAAAGGAAGAAGAAATGCTACAAGAAATGAAGATTACATGAGAACAGATGATCACAAAATTAGAGTGTCTGCAGGCTGACAGCCATAGAAACAGATGGAAACAGAATTCAGACTGAAGTAGAAAGGAAATACAGAAAAAATGCAGACGATCTTAGAGTACAGTGCATATATGATCTGCTGTACTATATATATGTAGGTATCAATACAAAAATAAAAAGCAAAACCAAGCTCTGTTAAACATGTGGATTTAAGTGTTACAGAACTCTACAATGCATAAGTCAATTGGCCAGATTCTTACTTGTTTTTCACATTTCAAAGTGGAGCTAAAGCATTACTATATTTTTTTTTTTTGTCCTGAATAAATGACTTCCAAAAGGAAGAACAATGGAGCAATGAAAAATTCAACACAACATCAACATGAGTGAGATTTGCATAATTAGAATTTTGTACAGCATCTAGCTCTATGATCAAAGTTCTCCTGAGCTAAACAGTTGCGTTAGAGTGATGAAAAAGAGTAGAAAGAAGAAAGGAGGTTAAACGGTGGGACTAAGAAGAACGAGGAAAGGAGAGGGTTGCTATCTCCCTTGTAGTTACAGTTGTGTGGATATTAAACATTCAGTTTCCACTGATATGCCTGTATTTGTGAAACTCCACTATGCAAGGAGAGAGCTAATGTACGTAGACATCAAAAAGACTTTCACTGCCACAACATTCTGATTCTCCATGAGAAAGTCTTCCAGCCCAGCTGAAACAGCAGAAGTTCTATGATAGCAGGAAGCCAGAGCTAGGTGCTTAACTGCCTCTGAATCTGTAGGCATTGCAGAGAGAATAATATTCCTGGTATTACAAAGGCATTTGTAGGTTACATTCATTAAAGGCTGGAAGGTGGCAGGAATAATCTGGTAATGGGAGGTATGCGAGCACTTTTCTTAGACAGATTGTTGCCACCTGGAAACTAAGAGAGAAACTCATAATCTCCTGACTTCTTGTGGCCTGCTTGAGTGAGTTTGCAAGTCTCAGTTACAACACAAGAGCATAGTGTTAAAAAACCTTGTAATAATTAGTAGTCTTGCTGGAAGACTCAGCTGAAAGGTAAGGATTCTTGTTTCTCACTTAAAAAATAAATCTACATTTTCTGCTCTGCTAGAAGTGTACTAAACTGGAATTCTATGAGCAAATTTAGTTTCATTAATCCACTATGAAAACATAACTCTGTTAGCTGATTTTGTGTGTGTCCTTCAAGTCCTGTATCTGCCTCAAATCTCTGAGTTTCTGTTAGCACAATATAACTAATCTGATGTAGGCCAATGCTATTTCAGCCAATTGTTCTCAACATCAGCACACAGATATTTTATATTGTTACAGAAAATAGGTTTTGTTATCCCCTTCAACACAGGCACAGGAAAATCATGAGGAGATGTCTTTGGATATGTGTCTGCAATATTCAGGTTAATAACCTGTTAATAAAAGCTATTTAAGCTAGTGTGCTGCCTTTATGAAACTGCAGTGTGATATTCGATAGCAGTTACTCTTACTGGCAGATATGATCAAATTCCAGGATGTTCCTTTATTAGCGACTACCTCTTTCACACAGACCCTTTCCTGCTCTACTTGTTTCTCACGACTGCATCTGCTTACTAAAAGTAGCCATTTATAACTTTGCATTTCGTTGTTAAATCAGTCTTCAAAGGATGAGACTGAGGACAAACAGATCCTGACTATCCTGTTTTCTTGAATTTAATGTTACACTGTGGTGTGACAGTTACACTATTGTTGCATGAATGTTATGTGGATATTATGGACATGATAGTGCTAGCATGGAGAATAAGAAAAGTTTTAACGACAGTTATTGTGAGGTGAATATCTTTTGTGATTTGCAATTGTGAAGCCATATTTCATGATATTATTGCTACAAAGATCACCTGAAAGTTCAGGAAAACTTATACGGTAACAAATGTGTCATGCTTATTTTAAATGACAATTAAATTTGTCCATTCCATCATAGGATTTACTGTGCTTGTATGGACAACTGTATAAAGAAGTACATAGCATCCCTTGATCTACAGAAGTGTGTTTCCTAGTTAGGAAGTTTTGCTATTTCACATTATTTTATTGTCAGATGAAAATAGAGGTTTTTATTACAATTATTAAACATTTTCTTACCTAAAGAGTGGCAAGACAAGCTGCTTCTGTTAATGAAATCAAGATACACACACACACATCAGTTACAGCAAATATTTACAATGCAAGGTAGACAATAACCTTTTTTTTCCTTTAGTAAGGCAAGCTACACTTAATACCGTATGGGAATTCATCAAATTGCTGCAGTTCTGTGTTTTGGTGTAAGTGTGATAAGTGATAGAATTTGCAGAGCCAGGCTGTTCAACATTGTCATCAAATAGTACAATAAATACAGAGGAATATAATTTACATCTAACACTTTTCAGGATAAGCTTGGCAAATGTAATTCTCACCCCTAGGGAACGGTGTATTCAGAAAGAGGCTTCTAGCAAAACATGTATATTCTTGTTTCTATAAACTTGACAATGGCATTGTTTTGCTGTACGAGTTCTCTTATATCATGGGTTGCTCATTTTATTTTACAGTCTCAGATTTTTGTGATTGTTCTTTATCAGATGAGGAAAGAGACATTATTTTAGAGCAGGTCTTTGGGGGAAAAGGAAAGTGACAGAACTACCTAACTGTTCATGGAATATAGAATAGGTTTCCTCAGCCTTTCTCAAAAATTTACAATCCATTTTCTAAGGGTATCTTTAAAGTAGCTGGAGAATAAAAAGAGGATTTGCAGGGGCACTTTGAAGGGCATATGTGCTTCTATTTTGTATTGTATTGTTCAGAGCATCGTTGCTCTGATTTCTGGTACCTGGCACTCTGAATTACAACTGCTACCCAAACTTCTTTTTAACAAAGAACGCCATAGTCATACCTGCCAATATAAAACACTGCTCATTAATGGCCTAATCCAATAAAATATCCTTTCTATCTGGTTGCTGACAATCCAGATAAAGAAATCTCTACCTTTAGCCTCCTAGAAGCTACAATGTCAGCCTGCTGCCTCTGTCCCCTGCCTTCTAGTTTTCTTAGTTTATTTTGCTGATTGCTCTCCATGTCCGTTCTGTAAAATTAGTAGGTTAAAAACTCTTAAGTACTAACTTGTTTTCCTTTTCTTATTTTTAAGTATAATCTGTGTTACACTATAAAATTATGTTAGGGAGAAATCAGACGAGCAGAGGTGAGTGGGCAGCAGTCTTCAGGAGACATGAAGGCTAGAAAGATGAAGAAATTGGTGACTAGATTAGCTACATGTGAAATCAATTACTTGACTGTATTCTATCTGTTTTTGTTTGTTGTAATTTAGATACCCTCTAAAGTCTGTTATGATTCTAGTTCACCTCTCTCTGCTCTTGTGGCAGTCATAGCTCTGCTTTCTGGATGGAGACCGAAGCAGCAGGTCATGATTGGGATGGGGATGAAAGGCAAAAGGGGTGGGAGAGGAGAAAGAGGTCTGAGGGAGAGGATGAATCACACTGGTTCATGTGAAGATGCAGTGAGGGAGGACAAAAAAGGAGGATGAAACTGCGGAGTCTTTAACCTGAGATGAATCAGTCATTCCACACAACGGAAAATACCAGAAATGTCATTACATTGCCACGCAAGTCAACACTTCTTTCAGAGGTTGCTTTGACAGGCGGAGGAAGTCTACAGTGGTCTGAGAGGAAAGTGATTTCATGCAACTGCTTGCATGTCAGCTTACCTTAGACTAAATGCGTCTGAAAGTATTGGAGAAAACTAACAAAAGAAATTAAAATCAGATTTTTTTTTTTTTTTTGGTTAATACCAGAATAGGAGTGCATTTTAAAACTAACTTAACTGTAAATGAAGAATAAAATTCTTGGTGCCCACCATGGTATTATACAGGCAACTTAATTAGACCTATTTAATATTGTTTGAGATTCCCAAGTGGATGGTGAGTATTACACCAAAATAAAGGTTCTTAACATCTTGTTTAGGTATCCGAAATTCAATTGCCATTGGAATTCATTAGAAAAGTAATGAAAACAAAGCAGAAGCAAAAAGAAAATATATTCTATGAAAAGTTGCTTAAAAATTGAGATACATTAGAACTTTTTTTACAGTATTCACTCATTTAGATGATTCAGTTTCTTGAAAATGATTGCCAATATATTTTTCTAGCCAAGGATATTCATAAAAAAATAGAAGAGGGAAATAATTCCATTAATACTATCTCTGTATATCAATGCAGAATATGTGTAATATATACTATATAATATATTATGTATAATTATCTATAATCATACATATAAATACCAATGCTTCTAAAATATCGAACAACTGTATTTGAGCCTCAGTAACGTAGGGAGGAAGTTGCAGAATTGTTACAAGAAGGACACGTCCCTGTCTTTATGTATCAAGATAGTTAAAGAAGGTGGTTTATTAATGAAGAATGGTAGTCTACAATGCTATAATAGCCCTGTAGATGAAAGTGCACAGGCATTTCAATACAAAATTTATTTTAAAAGTTATAGTAAAAATTACAGTATTGACAAAGCAGTCAAATAATATATTAATTTATCTGATAAAACATGCATGTAGATTTTCAGGGACTGGAAAATACCACTTTTGATACAGCTGTGTGTGGTTTGATTTTCTGTTTTGATTTAGGTAAATATAATGCAAAATTAATCTTCCTTTTAATCTGTTTTATTCAGGGAAAGAATTGTGCTAGCCTACAGAAATAACATACAATGTTTTCTAGATATTGACATTCTGTTTTTCAATATCTCTGCATTCTTTAAAAAAAAAACCAACCCAAACAAATGCAAAACCCTTCACTCTTAATTCATAAATAAAACCCTGACAAAAACCTGTTCAGTGATTACAGTCTCACCCTGCAGTTTTTCTGAAAAAAAAAATCTTCATTTTATGTGGTTTCAGTCCTTCTGTAATATTTATAGAATTCATGTGGAATACAGTCTAGAATATGATTAGGTAAATGGCAGCAGCCATGGTCTTTTGCTAATAATCAGTCCTCATTTCTTTTCCCATTTTTGAGGAAAAAAAAAAGTGATTTTTGTAATGAATATTACAAAATATTCTTTAAATTACCTTTTGTTTTGGCCTGATTTTGGGGAAAAAATATTCAGTTCATTTTTTCGATAACTGGAAATAACAGAAGTATTGGCCAAAACTTCTATAGGAATTTGAATACATTATAAGATCAAGTTCTCATTCCCCATTCTTCTATGGATTTTCAAAGAAGTGAAACTAATCTACACTCTGCCAACTACCTAAGAGATAAGCTAATTCCCTGAGGTTCTGAGCATTTGAGTTTTCTTTTCTTGTATCTACTGGAACTGCCATGCGAGTCATCTACAGTTTTAATCCACATTTAAATACATATTTCATGTGTCATTTACAAAATGCACTCTATTGTGTCATGAGAACCAAGTTAATACTGTTGCTATAGTCCATAACTACTTTTCAAGAATAAAATATCTTGAATAAGTATAAACAAGGGTAGTAGCCTCTTGGGATGTTTTGAGTTATGTTGTGAGTGAAATGCTGCAATGCAGTTCCTCTCTGTTGTACCTAGCAGCATTCTCCAAATCTCATTGAGAGTTGAGCAAGTTTTATTCTACTTACTGGCTCTGTAAACTGTCAGGCGGCCATATACTTTTAATTATGTAGCCCAAATGCATTTCAGTGACAGATATGCATTGAATTTAAAGAAAAAGAACAAACAAAAATGAGCGCCTGTGTACTGCAAAATATATGCAACATGAATTTCAGGGATGTGAAGCGTACACAGATTTGTTTGATATCAGTGGCAGCTGAGGTTCCTCAGCATCTCTTAAAATGAAGCAAAAGAACAGTTACCATGGAAATGTTACTTTTGTCAGTGCTAACTTAGGTGGAAGACAGGTTAACATAAAAAGATTTTAGAAAAAGAAGTAAAGTACTTTTTCACTTCTGGAACATTTTCTTTTTAAGTCAATTTCAGCTCTAGATTAATCCTTTTGTGTAGTTTGAGTTGAAAAAAAAAAAAAAACAAACCAAAAACAAACCCTTGCATTCATCACAATAATCACATTTTGTCAGTTAGCTTTCAGCCTGGTCTGGAAGCACACCTATTTTAAAAGCAAATGGCACATGGTAGTTTCTTAATTAAAGAGAAGATATCATGAAAGGAACTAGAAATGAAAAATGTAAGGAATTTAAATGGAAATATATACATCATAAATGGTGACCTTGAGATGTGTTTCTGATTACTTATGTTTTTATAAGTTAAAAAGATAAGACTTTAATATAAATCATGTAAAGCATCATATTTGCATGAACTGTTGTGAATACTTTTTATAGATGTGTAAATTGCTTAGAGTGAAAAGTGGGGGGTGCGAAAAAAGAAATCCCCTGTAGTTAACATAGTTGAAAAGCTTGGTAACATAGGATGTTCATATGTTCTATATTTAACAGGAAAAAAAAGTCAGGCAACCTATATGAAAGAATTATTTAGTAGGCATGTACCTCAGGGATTGTATTTATCAAGCAATAGAGAGCAGATGACAGAATGTAGGGGGAATTATTCCTTTGCACAGGTGGCACTTAGAAACTCATGTCCAATTTGAAGTAAGTGAAACTGTGAAGTTGCTGCTTTCCAGCCCTGCTGTGAGCTGTGTCTGTTAGAAGCCCTTCCTTTTGCTTTCTTTAAACTGGCCTGAGTGGCAAGTGTTACATTAGCATTTTATATTAAATTTGTTATTGCCACCCAATGTTGAATTACAGTCTATTACAGAATTTTAGCTGCTTTGTCAGAAAGGGCCTGTAAATTAGAAAGCTGTTGTCACCAACAGTGGGAATATTTTTACAATGTCAAACTAGGTATACAGATCCCCATCTCAGTTTGTATGTTTGGAAGTTCAGATTTTTATTTTTTCATTTTTTTTTTTTTTTACCATCTGGAAAGCTTTGTTTTGAGCAAACTTATGATAGCATCACAAAGGTTGTGCTTAGAATTTCTTTGGTAGCTGGTCTTGAGTTTAGAGAGGTGAGCGTCTCAAGCTGGTTGAGTTGACAGTAACACTAGCATGGCTTACTTATGGCAGAGTTTATGAATGAGCCAACAAGTTCACTGCTGATGAACTGGAGTGAGAGTCAAGCTATAGGCAGTGTGAACCATCAAGAGGTTTGGGTTTGAATAGAAAGCAACTGTCAAGATGAACATGAAATAATGAAGGCACAAATAGCACATCTGTACTGCAGGAAGGAAGCACAAGATGGAGTCTACTGTCCCCTTTCCAATTTTGAGATTGGATTTTCTTGTTGAGGTAACTTGCTAGTTTGTGACAGCTTGCAAGGGAACTAGCACATTTGCAGGTATGGACAATGGAGGGGAAGGAATCTGGAATGTGATAGGAACTGCGAATTTGTCAATAGAGATTCATATAAAAAATAACAGAGAGATCCAGGAAAATCAAACGGTACAGAAGATTGACCATTTTAATGAAATCAGTTCTTTGTTCTTTGAGCCACCTGCTTCTGCTATTGGCCAGCTTCCTAGAACTTCTTGGCAGCTCAGCATGCAGCAGGCACGGGCTTCTGCCAGGACTTGCATATATCAGGAGATTAATCCCACACGTTGCAAGAAGGAAGACAAGGAAGCATCTTGTTGTGTACACATTGTGTTGTGTTATTCACCACGAGGAATAGCTAAAATTGTAGCCTTTATTTGCTCACACTACCGACTTGGACGGGGCTCTGAGCAACCTGATCTGGTTGAAGATGTCCCTGCTCCTTGCGAGGGAGTTGGACTAGATGGCCTTTAAAGGTCCTTTCCAACTATTCAGATGGAAAAAATATGACTGCAGCAGGAGAGCCTATCTGGGTAGACACTGACGAAACCACTGGAAAATCATACTCCTGTTAACAGCGATGGAGTCCTGTTTCTCAAATGTTCCTCATGCAAACATATTTGTAAAAGGAAGCCACCAAATTCTTCCCTCCTCCTCTCCAGCTGACCCACAAACCTGCTGCTTCCTTTCTTTCTCTTCTCTTTTCATTAGGCTTCTTGTTTGCTTTGTCATTTATAGAAAAAGTGATTTGAATCAATTTTATAGTGCATCTATTCTTCAGCTCCGTTCTTGCTCATGAAGAGGAGTGAATATGACCAAACAGGAATTCAACTTGCAGTTTAAAGAGCAAAGGCTTTGAGGGATTTTGCTACTCAGATGCAGCTTATGTAATGTGGTAGAGAGGTTGCAGTAATGTGTTTTCTCTCATTAAATATGTAACTTATTGGGGAGATTGATTTATTTTTCTAGCCAAAAAGCTTATAGCCAACAAAAATGGAGAAAAAGCATTTTTCTTAAATCTTTTAGTTTGACAAATAAGATGAATTAGCTGTTATTATATAGGGACAAAACAGGTTTGCCAGTAAGAAAGACCATTTGTATGACACAAAATATTTAAATAGCACTTCAGTCAAGCAGGTGAGGCTATCATTCCTGACATGAGCATTTTACTTTCTTTGAAAGACGGGACAAACAAAGCGCAATGAGGGAATGAAACTAGAAGGCAGACGGGAAGCACCAGTTAGCAAGGCACAGATGCACTCTTGGCTAATCCTGTTACCTTGGCTCAGCACCTGACCAGTCCTGATAGTGCCACGCTACTCTGAGAACTAAGAAGCCCTCAGCAGGCAAGGTGCACATTTGCTCAGTGTTGCTGGTATTTGGGATCTTCTGGTTTCCTGACTTCTGTTACTCTTGCTACTCCACCCTTGCTAGATTCTATCACATAGATTATAATTAAGGATTTGGTGGGGAGCATAATTAGAACAGAGCACTGCCTGTGATACAGAGGGCAGCATTATATGAGCTGTCCATCTCAGGGAGGAAGAGTGGAGGATCTGATGAAGCTATTTAAGGAGAGCAAGATGCTTATTTTATGCTGTAGGAAGAAAAATGTCTAAAATAGTAGATTTAGGGGGAAGAAGTTTGATTAGGGCAATAAATACTAAGATTTGCACAGCCTGAAGCAGAGGCAAAATGTGAGTTTAGAGAAATCAATCTGTTGGAAAAATCAGTAGATGTGAACTCCTCAGGAAAATGTTTTTCTGTATCACTTTTATAATTCTGTTTTTTTTTCAATAAGGAAACAAGCTATTCTGATGCTATACTGTGCATGTATCCTCCTAGAACAGTAGCATGAAGCTGCCTCTGGAGTGAAGGACTGTGGCTGTTTCCCAGAAATTAGGCTTCCTTTTCCACTGCTAGACTTTCTGCCATGTCTAAAATTAATTATGGCACAGATCCCCATCTGTATTCTGTTTCTGGGAGAGGGGCATGTTAAGCTCAGTTTTGGGTGCTATTGAATAAATAAGAATACATCAAATGATAAACAACATGAAACAATAATTCTAATTAGTATTTATTTTGCAGAGTATTCTGTTTAATTATAACTAGAGGGAAAGACTATTTTGCAGCCATAAATTGCAGGGGTCCCTGGTTTATCCTAGTACTCTAAGATTTTCAAAAATTGTTCTTTTGGCTATGAAAATGTTATCAGAATATTTCTGTGGTACTTTGTGCCATTAATAAGAGTATTTAAACACAAAAAAATCAACACTATTAATTAAAAAAAGGCTCAAGTCGGGCTACGGTTAGTTTTGTGATTTCTCTTTCTAGTTAATTGCAATGTGTACTAACTTCTGCGAATCATCATGGACATACTTTCTGTTAAAATACTTCACTCATTCATTAAACTTAGGAATTCACGCAGAGAGTCTGTAAGTTTCTGTCATTCTTGTATGTTGTTTCACAGTAAAGGCAAAGATTTTCAATTAATAGAGAATCCCTATTTAAATAATCTACTTTTCTTACAGTGGTCTAATTCTTCCAAGTAAAAAATTTTAAAGGGCTTTACCTAGATAATTCTTTAATCACTTAAATTAATAATTCAGTAATAATCTAATTTAAAAACAAACAAACAAAAACAAAACCCCCAAACTGTAAACCTAAACACAACCTCAGCCTATCTATAAACAATGTAAGCAATCTCTGCAATAGCCTGGAATCACTCTGTTGGGCATTTCTATAAGCTATACTCTAATTTCAGAAGCACAAGTTTCAATGGAAGACTTAAGCAAGAGTAATATCTTCAACATGTATTAAACAATTCAGACTTGCTGAATTATAACGAAAATAATGCTTTTTATGCAAGTCCTGTTGCATTAATGGGATTTTTACATAATCTTTTCAAAAATTGACTTTCATTGTTTCTGTGTGAATTCCATACAGCTCTGGAGTCAACAAGTTGTAAGAGGAAAATAAGACCCAGGGCACCATATCCTTATTTTCTCTGCATCTTCTACAATTACTTATGTGAGCGCCAAGTATGTGTAAAATGCAAATAAATCAGGATGGGAAGGAGATACAAGCTTTCTGCAGAGGCATAAATAATATTGCAGAGAAGTATAACACGAGCATCTAAGATTCAAAATAATATTTAATATTGTCCCAAGCAATAGACTTAGGCTGGAAATTTACTCAAAGTCTAGACTATGGGATTCAAATTACCTGCAAAATCCAATTTATCTGAAGTGGGGGGTTCTCCAGTAGATCCTATAAATTAGGGATTTTTCCCCTATGCTTTCCAATGCATTGCTATAGTACTTTATTAGTTTTTAATACTTTATTAGTTTTCAGTAGTTCCCGAAGACTTGCACTAGATTTTCATTTGGAGTATAAATTATGTAGCACTTCTGAGATATATAGAGATGGGCTAAGCTTGTGATATTTAAGAAGGAGATTCTGTAGCATCAGAAAAAAAATGAAACAGCTGCTTTTTCTTTGGCATCTTGTGTTTTCCCAGTACCCAGCACTTATTTGGTCTAGGAAGTAGTAAGAACTCTGTAATTTAGGACATTTGTTCTCGCACATCGAGAATCTTGAATGAAGAGTATAAAAACAAGCTTCAAACCACTGCAGGATAAAATGCTGATAGAATGCAGCTCCAGCAGGCATCCTGATCCCCCAAATGGAGATTTCTTTCTTGTTGCATTTTGGTCCTATTGCAAGATCTGTAAGAAGGGTGCTGGCAAATCTGCAAAGGAAGAATTACTGTAATCCAATCTCGATGCAACAAAAACCAGTCTAGCTGTAACAAAAAAAATTCCTAAATCCTTGTTATTTTTGTAAGATGATAATAAGCTACTTTAAAATGCAGTTGCAATGACTTAACGGGCGGCAACGTTTGAATGGGTGCATTTGTTTTTGAATCATTGCATAACAGAATGAGGCACTGGTTTCAGGCGATAACTGCAGGCACTGAGAATCTTCAGATTTTTCTGGACTAGTGTTTCATTCCCTATCTTTTGTAGCAAAAAGGCACATGTGTGCCTTGATTTGTTTGAGCTGCTTTATTTCCATGGAACCTCTCTGTCTTTTCACTAGTCCTATGAATAAAATAGAAACTCATACTGAAAAGTCATGGGAGACACTTTCCCAAAACCAACAGCAGTGGAGACCTGTGTAGCAGACTAAGCATTTTGATACGCAAGCTGCTGCTTTTCATTGATTGCTTTCACATTACAAATTTTTGCTCAGCTTTATTTTGGTTCATTGTCTTTTATGGAATTTTGTATTCCCAAGACATTATACAAAGTTGGAGTTATCTGATGTGAAGGCAAAAATACAAGGTCTTGCTGTCATTGCCATCTGTGAAGCTGGAGAAATATATATGTCAGTTATAATGAATGGATTCAAGGGCAGCACGTACATATGTAAAGAAGGAGAGCATATACAAAAAGAGATTAGAGTCTTGTGCCATATTCTTGATTTGCAAAAATGCTTTTAGCAAAGATCATAAAAATTAAAATAATTGAATTCATTCTTAGACCAAGATAGCAAGTCTAGGTCCTTCAATTTTCAGTGACTAACCATTGCAAGGCAGACTATTGTTATTAACTGCAGAGCTGGGGTGATTAAAACTGTTATCTAAACTCACCAGGAAGGCAGTTTCTGCAGCACAGGCTTGATATCTGGTCTTGGCTGAAGCACAAAGAGTGCAAAAAGTACATCTATTACTGTATACATGGAAAATTCAAAAGCTGAACATTTGGAGATGAAACCGTCTCTTCAGTTTTCATAGAATCACATTTTTAATGTGGCAATGGTTTTGGTGTTTGGTTTTGTGTGGGTTCGTTTTTTTGGTGGTTTTCTTGTGTTGTGGTGTGGGGTTTTTTTTTTTTTAACACAACCATTTCATTTAGAGAAGCAGCTTTGGAGATTTTTACCAAGTTCTAGTTTTTCCACACTTAGATTGCTTACAATGTTTCTTGTTTTCTTTCCTTCCTTCCTCCCACTCCCTAAGTTCTTTGAATCCTGTCATTTATGCACAGTGAACTTGCAAGTGAATCTAAAAAAATGTCTGCCCCTCTGCCTCTCTCCCTTCTCCCCACCCCCACTTAATTTTTTCCCCTCCTGTTAGGGATAGGCAAATCAAAAAGAGTTAAAATACCGCTCCAGGTGTGCAGACGTTGGGGTGGGGGTGGCCTTCCAAGGGAACATGTACAGTTTGGAACTGTTAGTGAGTGTGGAGTTGTGACTGAAATGCAGACTGCACATTATATAGTATGTTATCTGCAGCTCTGGCATCGCTACCTAATGGGTATTACAGCAAACCAAGAGAGCCATTTATATCTTTATGGAAGGAAACTGCAACACATTTGGTGTAAATGTGTATGGATTAATGAAAGCTTAATTATAGCAGATGAAGAGAACATTTGTAGCCTTCATTGGAGGGAATGAATTAGAAATGGCCAGCCAGAGGAGGCTATAAAAAAAACAATCAATACTATCAAAGTGGGGAAAATGGCTCATTCTTATTCTTAAAAGAGCAAAAAGGAAAAAAAAGTCATGTTAGTGTTGGAAATTACCTTCTGGTAAGATGATAAATTCTAGTTTCAAATTTTATAACTGACAGCAAGATCTAAGAGTCCCCATTTAGTTTCCAGTCTTTGTCCTGAAGCTTTCGGTTTAGCAGGTGCACCAGTGACCCATAGTAATCTAATTTAAGTGTTATTAGAATTACAGCATTGCAATGTGAGAGTATAAATAATACAAGAAAGAGAACAATTACAGCAATTAACCATGGCATGCACCACAGAAAAAAAAATCACCCTAGAGCAACTTAGAATTCATTAAAGTAGCAGAGAAATTACTGAGTTCTCAAACCTAGTGCTGTACTGCTGCAGAAGAGAAGAAACCCTCATAGAATTAGAAGAATGAGATTAAAAAGAATCTTTGTGTTACCAGAGAGAGTGGCATAAAAATATAAAATGAAGGCATTGGGCAAGAATAAAGTTAAAAGTATGTGAAAAATGTAGTAATATGTTCTTAGACTTGAGTAAGTAATAGCATGTAGATTCTGTATTAGAGATGTCTTGATGCAAAGGTGGCACTACATAAGCCAAACATAATAGAAGATCGTGAATGAGTCTGACATTTCTGGTGACTTATGATGCAGTAAAAGTAAATACTGTCTGAAAAGAACAGATGCCTTTGAGAATAAGAATTTCACATTAATGGAGAGCGAGCTTCCAGTCAAAGCAAGAAATCTCATAGACAACTTGTAGGTTTGGGATGGTTTTGTTTCTTTCAGTCTCTGTCACAAGATGACCTTTTAGTAAAACAGATCTTAACTGCAGTCAGACCGGTACCATGCTAATGATGATGAAAGACATACAGAAAATGAAATTGCCCACATTGCTCTCACATATTTAATAGGTCTGGAGACAGATCAATACTAACTCAAGGGGTGAAGCCTCCACCTTTTCTATGGAATTGGGAAACTCCCTTGTAGATGATGAATACGATGACCATGTGGGTATTTCAAAAAGTGTCATTTCCTTCAGGACCAGGGAGCTCCTTAGGCCGTGGTTCTTGTACCTATTTTAAACAGGTCTTAGCAGAATGATTTAAAAATTGCTTGTGTTCTAGTTGAGGTTGTGTCCCACTTTTCCCCTCCTGTCCTCTTAAGGCTATGTTAGAATTGCACTGAGCCAGCATGGCAGAAGTAAGGTATAGGGGAACAGGTCAGTGTGTTTGAACAGATGATAGGAAACCATGTGCAAATGAAGAATACTCTGAAGACGTGTTAGCCCTTGCAAACAAAACTGCTGTTTTGGGACTAGGGTAAGGACAACATAAAAATTAATACAGTAATAAGCTGTTCCAGTGAATTCACTATGTGTACTGGATGTACCTGGTTAATGCCCTGTGGAAGCACGTTAAGTGGTGTGTTAGCAAGAAAACCACGCTGTAGAATGTTTTTTCAATAATGAGGAAAAATGCATGGGCAGATATTTATTCTCTTTATATTAGGAATAAGGGTAGGAAGGCCGTAGAAGCAGACTGTGCCCTTCCTGCCCCACCATACACACAATGTGGAATACTCAGCAGCAGAGGCTGATGTGTTTTCATTGTGTGATTATTAGTGCTGGATTTGGAGGCTGCTCTTACTCTATTCATATAATGCCATTGCCCAAGACTACCACATAATTTTTATACTTGCTGAGTATAAAGTGGGATCTAAATCTTCAAGACAAATGTCTGTTTAGCAAGACTCTTCACTTCCTTTGCACTTGAAAAAGAAAGTATATACTTGTAAAGTTTTGTAAGTTTTAACGAAATTGAGCTAGATGTTAATACATAAAATATCTAAAAATTAACAGAGCTGATAACCAGAAGTCAGAGACACATTATTTCAGTGGGGCTACTTGAGTGTGCTGGAAGGCCTGTATATATTTAAGTGCTTTTATGGGTTGAGGTGTAAAACCAATAAGCTTTATTTTCTCTTCAAATAATGCTATTAAAGTCAGACTGCCATAAGTTATGTAAGATTCTTTCCCTGATGATGATTTTGTTTTTGTTTTCTCTATTACATTCTTGGCTTCTCTCTCCCTGTGGGCCTTTCCTTAATTTTTCTCTTACTAACATTGTTGGCATTGACAATTCTTTTATTATGAAACTTATAATTATGGGCTGCTTTGCTTAACTCTTCAGGTCCCAGAGCAATGGGATGACTTGAGAACCTTACTTTCCATTTAAAAAAAAAAATTTTTAGCCTTCATTATTTCAGAGAGAGTTTTGAAATTGTAAGGTGAAGACTCAGTAACTGTAAAAATAAATAAATCTCTTTTTTAAAAAAAAAGTTGTTAAAATTTTTAAACCAGTAGCATGCTATTTTTCCTTTTTATACATTTCAAGGTAAGAAATATACAGTATCAGTTCAAAACTGGTACGTTTTTAATTCCTGCAAAATTAGATACTGGCTAGCTCAAGGACTTGACCATATGTACTGTATGTAATAAATACAGTTGAAAAATGCACTGTTCTAAAGAAGCGGTTTGGATTTGCACCAAGTTCTAAAAATCTTGACAACCACCTCTTTTAGATGGATGTTGAGTGTTTTCAGTGTTATTTTATATTGTGATACTGTTGAGGAGGGTCTTTAGCCACCTGTTTGACTGTAAATTCTTTTCCAAATTTCTTTTAAAATTTTAAAATGTTGGATTTGCTGTTTGTTGTAGGAGCTACAATATATTTTATATCACTCAGGAGACTTCCTTTAGAGAGTGAATCATATTTCTCTGCCTTCTATTGGTATGTGTAAGAAATGCAACAGAACAAACTACCTAGGTCATAAACCACCAACTGTTCAAGATTGGCTCAGGGAAGCACCACAATAAATGCTAATTGATGGGGGGAAAAAAATATAGTCAGCTTCCAACCAGAGGAATTCACAATCTGTAATATTGTCTATACAATTAAAGCTAGCGAGTATAGTTCAAACTTTGAATATCAGATACACTAATCCATTAGGAAGTGACAGCACAGGAATTTAGAATCTCTGTATTACTACAGAGATTATTCTGCAAATAACAAGCACATTCAGAAATAGCAGAGAATTCTGAACATATAGGAACCAATGATTAAATGGTGGAGTGGAAGTAAGCTAGTCTTGTGTAGCAGCTCGCATCTTGATTTGACTTAAAGTCATGTAGCCATGTTAGCTTCGTGCTGAGTTTGTTAACATTTCTTCTTCTAACCTTGATTCTATGACTTTCAGTCTGCTCCAAGAAAACCAACCTGTCTTGCACCTGTGTATAGAATTTGACTTAGCTTTGTCTTATTTAGCACTTCTAAGTGCTAAAGTTCTGGAGACAACAAAGTGGCCATAGCATTACAAAAAGCAGTGTGTGTGTGTCTATATACAAAAAAAAAATATATATATACCTATGTATAAAAACAAAAGTATGTCTAAATATTTTATATATATGACTAGAAAAATGCAGAATTGAATTATGGACTATGAAGACAAATTTTGATAACATGGATTTATGAGAATCTTGAAAAAGGTTGAGACTATATTATGATATAACAATAAGCTGGTAGTTTCTGCATGAGGTAAAATGAAAATCATAAGATATTTAATCTCTTAGCACTGAAGTGAATCACTTAGACTAATCAGCATTGTTTAAAGCAGATGGTATGTGTTCTGTTAAGTGCTGCAACAGGCCCCTGATGAATATAGTTAGCAGGCAGCCTCATACCTTTCTTCCATTCCTGCACTCTGCACTGCTATAAAGCAATCGTGTGTAGACAAAGCGTATTGCTGTACAGGCCAACCCTAGAGCCATAATGGCTGCTGGATGCAACTTGGAATTATGAAAAGGCTAATATATCTTGATGGAAATTATAGTACAAACATTTCTAATGTTTTGTCTGCAAAAAGTACTGATAGTCTTACTTTTTAATGTAAAACAGATTGGTAACAATTACTGGAGTAAATAAGCACAGAAAATGTTATGATCAGCTCACCACTAATGGGTTTTGAATTTGTTGCATCAGTATGACCCGCATATGTGAAAAATGGCTACATAGAAAAGTTATTCTTGGTTCTTAGTATGTAGACTTCCTTACACTTAATCAAGTAGAAGATTATCTATTGCTATTTGAATAACAGAAATCATAGCAAGAAACACTAATTCAGAATAGTGGACTATGGGTTTTTTGAAGGTGAGTTTTTAACCCATCACCAGGAATGAACTGTGCAATTTCAAGAAAACTGCAGTTACATGACTATCTTAAAATCTGTAGAATGAGCAATGCTAGCTTTAATTTAGTTATAAGATATAACTCTATTTGAAGTCTACTCATTAAAATTTCTAAACTTTATCATCTTTACCCTCTCAAGGAGTACTTGATCAGACAGCTTAAAGCCACTGAATTACCAAATCATATGAGTAATATGGTATGCCAGTTGAAAGGAAAGTAAAATACTAATTCGGTTCTCTATAGGTAAAATAGAAACAGTGCTGTAGTAGTCTTCATGTCAATAAAGAACACTTTAGCTGATAAATTCTCATGGAATATTTCATAGATTTGGGTGAATAATGGTTTCCTCAGCTGACCGACTGAACTGGAAAATGAAGGAAAATCTTGAGTGAACTATAACAGCATGGTTGTGTGTGTATTTCTGTTCCTCCCCCTCCTCTTCAGTTGAAGAAAACCTGTCAACTAAAAGTCAACTGGAAATGTGTCTTTCCCATCTAAAGAGAAATGTTTTGGGGTGATATTTTTTCTTTTTTTGGAAGTACAGGTCAATTTGTAAATGAAGCCTATTGTTAAAAAAAAAAAGTCTAAAGGGTCAATTTAAAACAATAAAAATCAAATGTATCAGTCTTTTTTTACAAAAAAAAAGTTATTAGAAAATAAGTGCTGAGTCAAGATTGATTAAAGTCCATGAAAATTATTGGTTCTTCCCCAAAATTTTTTTCATGTGAATTTAGATTTTCTTACAAATGATAACAATAACTCTCAGCTGTTCATTGACTTTCAGCTTCACTTTTCACTACAGGAACAGGATACTGTGAAATGCCACAGTCAAGTGCTCTTAAATTCTGGAGACTGTAAGAACCTCAGGGTGTAGGCCAATCTTTTGCTTCTGGTTTTTTTTTCCTTTCCATGTATGTCTGTGACATTGCATAAATAATTAAAATGCAAATAATTATCTTCATACTCTTCCTTTCTTTCTCCACACCCTCTGGAGTCCCATTTGTTGAAATGTAATTAACAGCTAGCTAATTTTGGCAGAAATTTTTCATTTTGAATTGTAAATGATGGTAACCCAGGATTCAGGAAGCTGTTTTTCTTGCAAAACCCCTTAGCACAGGATAGGTTATAGAGTGGAATTCTACTGGTTGTTTTAAGAATAAGGCCAACTGAATATAAAATGTGTTGAAAGTAGAACTGCTTGAGAATTTTGAGTGGCAAAGATTTATGAGTTTTTAACGAAGAGACTGCATGCAATACAAGATATTCAGCAAATAACAAGAAAATGTTTCCTTTTTCTTGCTTAAAGTTTTCTGTTGCAAATGTGAAACATAATATTCTCTGAGGGCATACTCTGAAGACTTAACAAAGCCAGTGTCCCCTTAGGATTAATTATACTGATATCCTTGTTTTAGTCAGCTCCTCAGTTCTCTTCCAAGGTTCTGGTTGCTTCACTTAACAACAGTTCCACTATCATATAGTAGGCATGATGTGTTCACTGCAGAAAGCAAAGGCTGTTTCGCTGTCATATTTCACCAGCTCCCCTTGTGTTTCTGTTGTGGCATCTTTGTGTCTGTTTTGGTAAGACTGTAGGCAGTACAGATGTTACATTGAATGGTCACTAAATTGCAAAATACTGCTTACCACACTGACACAGGGCTTGTTCTGCAGTTACTTTTAGTCTTGTATGTATTTTTTTTTTAGACTGAATGATTTTTTTTTTTTTTAGGACTATTCTTCAGTTATTCTCAGGCTCAAATTGGCAAAATTAGAGTGATCAGAATATTAATAATAGGCATCTACAGTAGGTGTACTGTTAGGTACTACTAAATAACAACAGCTAAATAGTTTTTAGATATTCTTTATGAAGTATCACACTGTGAGCAGCATGTGTTCTCTCTCTAGCTCTTTTGTATTCATTTGAATATCGTTTTAGGATATACTTTAAGTATAATATTCTCGGGGTACAGGCTTGTCAACATCCCACTCCTTTGCTACCATGACAGCTATTATGATAGAATTACATTTGAGCTTACTAGTGGAAAAAGAATTGTTGATACTTCTTTCCAAGGGGATGGTGGGCTTCAAAAAAAACCCTTGGGAAGAGATAGTTGCCATTTGTCAATAAACTAAATCAATTATCTAAATAAGCCAGCGAAATCTGTGCCTCATGTCTGCTAAATCTGGTATTACAAGAACCGCTAATTAAGGCAACAAGTAATAATACTCTTCTGTGGATGGCAGCAGTGTGAAAACTGCTCTCCCATTGTTGTGCATCTTTTGTTTCATTACCACAGTAGTGTAGAAAAGCACTACCAAGTGATTATGCAGAAAAGTTAAGACAGGCTTAATCTCTTTCATAAACTACCATGGAAAAAAGACATCTTTTATGCATAACTATGAAAAATATCCCTCTCCTAGTGTGAAATGACATGTTTCAAGTGAAACACGGCACTCCAAAGCCCTGACATTCAGATGGCATATAAAAGCTGGATTCATCGATTTAAAAGTGATCTTAGCCAAGATATGTGAATGTCAATTTGGAAATTCTTTACATTATTAGAACACTTCTGCTTGTCTGGCCCTCTGTGATATTTCTAGATTTTACAATTATATCTTTAGTTTTAGGTTGCTATGGCTGCCATAGGTTTTGTGACATGAAAATATGCAGAAAACAGTAGCTGTTTCACAGATGGGTAGGAAGCAGTTCAATTGTGTGTAGCACAAGTAGGTGTTTACCTACTTAAATCAACAATTGTTCAGGAAAAATAGATGCAAAGAACATTTTAGTCACTCTGGTGGGTTGACCATGGCTGAATGCCAGGTGCCCACCAAAACCACTCTGTCACTCCCACTCCTCAGCTGGACAGGGGAGAGAAAATGCAGCAAAAGGCTCGTGGGTTGAGATAAGGACAGGGAGATCACTCATCAGTTGCTGGCATGGGCAAAACAGACTTGTCTTGAGGAAATTAGTTTAATTAATTACCAAACAAATTGGAGCATGATAATGAGAAATAACATCAAATCTTAAAAAAAACCTCCCCCTCCCCACACCTCCCTTTTTCCCAGGCTTAACTTTAATCCTAATTTTCCCTACCTGCTCTCCCCGAGAGGCACAGGGAGACAAGGAATGCAGGTTGCAGTCAGTTCATCACATGTTGTCTCTGTTGCCCCTCCTCACACTATTCCCCTGCTCCAGGGGTCCCTCCCATGAGAGACAGTCCTCCCTGAGCTTTTCCAAAGTGAGCCCTTCCCGCTACAGTTCTTCATAAACTGCTCCAGCGTGAGTCCCTTCCATGGGGTGCAGTCCTTCAGGAACAGACTGCTCCAGTGTGGGTCCCCTACTGGGTCACAAGTCCTCCCAGCAAACCTGCTCCAGCATGTGCTCCTCTCTCCATGGGACCACAGGTCCTGCCAGGAGTCTGCTCCAGTGTGGGCTTCCCACAGGATCACAGCCTCCTTTGGGTGCATCCACCTGTTCTGGCATGGGGTCCTCCATGGGCTGCAGGTGAATCTCTGCTCCTCTGTAGGCCTTCATTGGCTGCAGGGGGACAGCCTGCCTCACTAGGGGCTGCACCACGGGCTGCAGGGGAATCTCTGCTCTCGTGCCTGGAGCATCTCCTCCTTCTCCACTGACCTTGGTGTCTGCAGGGCTGTTCCTCTCACATATTCTCACTCCTTTCTTCTCTGGCTGCCATTCCCCAGTTTTGTTTCTTTTTTTTTTTTCCCCCTGTTCTTTAAGAAGTTGTGTTATCACAGAGGTGCTACCACCAGCGCTGATGGTCTTGGCCTTTGCCAATGGCGGATCCATCTTGGAGATGGCTGGCTCTATTGGACGTAGGGGAAGCTTCTAGCAGCTTCTCACAGATACCACCCTGCTACCAAAACCTTGCCATGCAAACCTAATAGAGTCACTCACTCACTTAAATGAGGTACTGCAGAAAGGAAGATGAAAATTTGATTGTAAAGACTACTAACACATCTTAAATATTTACTCTCACTAATTGTTATGGTGTTTGCCTGTGGCTCCTTTGTGTAGGAGGCATGTGTGCTGAACAAAAAAATGTAGTGTCAGAAGTACTGCGTACAGAGTAAAATTAAGATCATTAGTTAAATGGAAATGAACAGCTCCTACAGTCACGTCTGGAAAGACAGGCTATCCATTTCCAATTAAATAATTCCCCTTGCTTTTAATTTTCATCAAGTATAAATTTGGGGATGTGATCTAGAGTCTCGCATTACAGTGCTACAGGGAACTTCCATCATTTATTGATACTCCTTGTCTCTTCCACACCCTGTGCTAGGCCAGGTTTCTCTCCGGAAGGTGAAGTCTTAGCAGAGCAAAGAAGCTGTGGAGCTGGGCAGTACCCCATGCTCTATACATAGGTGCCTAGCTGCAGCCCCACTCTGTGACTTCAGCTGCGATGTGACCCGATACTCAGCATGGGACATGAGGGCCTGGTGGAGGATCTGTTGTGGCTGCTTTTATCAGAGCTTAGCTGAATACTTTCCTTTATTTTTTTTTTTAATTCCTTCTTGGAACCATTAATTATTACATTGAAGCTCTCTCCTTTTCTAGAGCATCCCCTCAGTGTTGTCCCTTTCTTTTGTTCTGTAGGCAAATGGTAGTAGTGCCTGGCTTTAGAATTTTCTAGTGTAGACATAACTCTTACGTGGAATTTTCCTGCTTCCCCACCTCCTCCCCCTTCTCCCTCTCCATTTCCAAAGAAAAGACAATGTGCTCTGAGAAACTGTTGATTCAAGTGTTATATGCCCCAAAGACTGGATGCACATTATACTTCCAGCCGTGAAAACAGAAAGGAAAAATTGGTGATGTTGTATACATGTGAAAACTAATTCTGATTCTGCTTTCTCACTAACTCATAAAACCTCAAAATAATGATTACAGATAAAACCAGCAGATCTAAATGATCTACTAGTAGCCACCTAACTCAGACAGAGCAAGTTTTATGACAAGAAAAAAAAGAAAATATCCAAAAAGTGATAGTATAACTGACATCTACTCCTGATTCTTTCTCTGAAACAGCACCTGCCTCGTTTTACCCTTCTGTTAGCCCTGGACTGTGTTAACAATTGTACTGAGTCTGAATATGGCTGGGAACTGCTGGGTTAAATGCAGTAGCGCTGTCAGGGCCAACTGACCAGTTAGATTTAGCGCGATCGTACCTTAACATGCAGAAATGTTTCTCCAGTATGATATTGAACACAACAAATGAATCTTTATGTATGTACAGTTTGCTATTAAGCTTTATGCTAGTTCTCACGGTTGCTCACAACAAACAGCATGCAGACATGGTAACATTTTGTGATAGAGAGCAGACCCTCCGTGAATGAAATACTTTTTACCTTTGGGAGATGTTGTAGAACTTAATCATTTGGCAATTAGGAGGTGCTTTATGTTCTTCAGATGAAATGTGCTATGTAAGTGTGAATTAGTGTTATTGATGAGCTTAAGCTGCAAGTTTGAATGCAAATGAGAACTTTTCAAGATAATAAATACCCATTATTCTTCATGAAGGATGATGAAAAAATTAAATACCTTTCACAGAAGACAGCAAAAGTATGAAGTTTAGCCGTGAGCTGAATCAAGCATAGTGGTTGAATCAACCTGAGTCTATTGTTAACGTGACACAGATGTGGACCAAAAAAGTAGGAAAAACTTCTGTGCAGTGGGATAGAGAACAGCACAGAAACTCATGTCAAGGTGCATTCATGTCTCTGTTGCACTTGTTTTTACTGTTGAAGGGAGAGATTATAAAGTGGCAGCCTGCAGGAGTGGAAGCATGCACCTTAAGTGAAAGTGGGCCACAGGGAAGATGTACAAATAGCTTGGAACCTTTTATAAAGGTCAGTAAACTTACTTCTCTTACTGAATGACTGGTTTCATTGGACTGCCAAATACATAACCCTCATGCTTGCAGTTGAGCCGTGCGTTTTGGACTTTTATAAGGGACTAATTTTCAGTATCTGCACACAGTATAGCTATTCTGTCTCATCTTTGGACTATTAGGAGTGCAGATGTTCGTTCTTGAGTCTGAAAGCCATTTGAAGGCATTTTGTCTACTTGGAAGACTATAGAAAGCTTTACCTTGCAAATTTTTGGTTTTGTGAAGCAAATGCTTGTTAGGTGCACTTTCATATGTTGGTTTAATTTGTTTTGCATCCTTTTTATATCTCTTTAATAAAGCCAGTATGTAAAAGGCTTGTTTTTAAGGAGATTACTGATATTTAATTATGAGGACAAGTGGTTTTGTGGGTTTTTTTTTTTTTAAAGCCATCCTTTAACTAGTTTGTCTATTTGCATTTGTCAATCGATTACCCCCCATTTAATTTCTCTTATCGATTTAATAGTTTCTTAAGAATGATGTGGATAGACTGTTCAATTGAACACTCTGTACTATTTCTTGTATTTTAGAACTCAATGCAGTATAAAAATTGTTGTTTTCCAAAGAGTCTGTGATATAGATGTGTGCAAGAACTGATGAGAGATTAAAAAAGATTAGTAAGTGGAAGAGAAGATCGACATAAAAAGAGCATGACTTCCTGCAGGGGAGAGCAGACTTGTTGTTGTTTGCCCTAGCCATTGCAGTTAGACTGCAGGCACTACAAGAGGAGTGAATGAACTGATTGACATCAAAGTGGACGTTGAAAAGGCAAATCCATGAAGGTTATAAATGGCTCATATATCATTTGGGTGGGATTCATCTGAGTGAGTGCATATCACAGAAAGATGTATGCACATCTTAGGAAGCAAATTAGTTTGGTAGTATTGCACATGAAAGAATAGAATCATTTTTAGCTCAGAATGTTTCTCCCTCAAAGGAAAAAAATGAAAGCAAATAAAAAAACCTCTTATGAATGAAAACATTATGCAGCTATTCTTTAATAACTGTGTCTGTTTATGCAGGACTGTTTGAAGTGTATGAATCATATATAAATCAGCTAGCATCCAGGCTGCTTTCCTGTTGGAACCATCCTCTTAAACGTGGTGTGTCTTTCAGCATGGAAATACTACCTTTTTTTTTTTTTTCAAATACTATCCTTAACCAGCAGCTGTTCTAAGCAAATGGCTCCCTGAATTCAGATGGGTATTTGTTTATACGCTGCCTATATATGAGGCAGATTTTGCTCTGTATAAGAATGTTTCTCATCACTAGAGTTGAATGAATGTACGAGATAGGACTGTGGTTCTCCATACCCAGGTGCTGAATTTGGGAATAATTAGCACTTTTCTTAGCAACCCTGATTTCTCACATTAGCATTAAACATTTAGTTGATCCTAAGCCAAGATGAAAGCAGAAGGACTCACAACATATTCGTATCTCAGCATTCTTCCTTACAATGAGAGGCTGCGGCCAGGAACTTCTCCTCCCATGAGGTCTCTGTGCATTTAAGGATTGTTCAAGCTACCTGAGTGGTATAAAAGGATTTTACCTTTTGAAAATCCATCTTGCAATGGTAATCTGGGTTCTGCTTCCTATTACTTAACAGGATATCTCCTGGCTATGCTGGAGAAAAGCAATTCCTTTTGATGCTTGCAGTTGTTAAAATAACCTCCACTGAGAGAAAGTAAAAAGTGATATTCCATCACTTTGTGTTGAAATTAGTCACATACACAAATTTGGTTGTGATGAAAATGAGAAGGAGGTAGCAAAAGTTTCTATGTTCACACATAAAATCCTATAGGTTTCAATGTTTTTTTTTTCCCAAGTTTTTACAACTTATATTAATGTCCATATAAATCTACTTATGTAAAATCAAAAAAGGCAATAGGAAGTCAAGAGGTTAGCATTAAGAAGGTAGCATGTGAGGAGGACTTTTTATGTTTCTGAATGGATCACACGACAGAATTTATAAGTCATACTTTTCCCTTTAAACAATAATAGCTTTTCTTTCACATCTGCATGTTTATATTTGCTTTTGAAACCTGAATGGATCACTTAGAGCATCTTAGGTTTGATTTTCATTATTTTGTACTTATTAGTGTCATTCATATGTCCAATTGCAAAAAGAAAAACACTAGGATGAAAGAGGTCTACTCATTCACCTGCTCATATAAATCTTGTTTTGAGGTTAGAATAGCCTGGAAATGGTATCATGTGCAAAAAGAAATTGTAAATTCTTCCTTTCCTGCTACCAAACCGGAGTTAATCTCTCATATTTTTCCCATCCTTATGTTACTCTTTCCTCCCACTGACATTTCAAAACCAGAATTCATCTAACGCAGTGGAGTGGGTCTCCTTCAATCTTTTATCTCATTGCCCAAGTAGAAGATTTTCCCAGTACATAGGTTTTGAGGTCATGCACACTTCTCTGTTTCAAGATAGTTAATTCTATTAAAGCCTCACAAGCAAGAGCACAAAAGAGTTACACAGGTCTCTCAGTGTTACCATTTTTACATATATATGTATGGAAACACAATAATAAGGATAGTTAGATCTGAAACCAGTTTTAATTGCATGTATACTGCAATAATCAGTTTGTATGTTTGCCTCCTGCATCCCAGACTTTCTTTTTTTAATTTTGTTTTTAAATTTGTAGCATGTGTTCTAGTCTTGTTGACATCAATGGGACACCAACACACTGAAACTCTGGATGAAGGAAGAGACGTGATCAGTCTCCCATGAAACCAATTTAACCTTACTGGATTCTAGGTATTTTCCGTGTAAGGACTCTTAGTTAATGGCATAACTAAGAATTTTCATTCCAAGAGTGTTCTTTATTTGACATCAGAAAATTCAACCATCAGTAGGAACCTAGGCTTTATTTGATCCCTTCTTACTCTTGCATGCTACCTACTTTTTTTTTGTTTTAAATAAGGTAGCATTTATCTGAGAAGAATAAAGAATGTTGTTCTTTTGAGTCTCTACAATCCTTTATACCCTCTCACTCTCACTGCTAAAGTTCACGTTCAAGGTCTGATTACATTTAACTGCTGTAGGCTCCTGTCTTTGTCTTTCAGTATTACAACTCTCTTTGGTTCCTTCAAATTGATAATGCATGCTTTCAGATACATTATTATTTAGTGGAGAACAGCTCTTTGTTGCTGCTGTTCTGTATTTCCCTTTCAGCCTCCATCTTACCTCCCATTTTTCCTCATTGCAATTTTGCAAGCAGTGTAAATGTTAAGAGCAGTGTTGAAGATGATCTGGCTGTGACCTATTTTAAGCTGAAGGGAAACTGTGTGTGTGCAAAACTGTTGCAAACCAGCTGCCAAACCGTGACTAAAGGATGCTGTGAGGGGGTGACATGAGATATAGGCAGAGAAGAGCTTAAGAGCTGCAAAGAGCCTGCAAAGTCAGTGCTGCATGAGTCAAACACTTTTGCAAAACTAAAGTATACTTCTAACCTTTGCCCTTCAGCAAAAGGCATTCCAGTTCCTTTTTAATTATTACGCAAAAGACTTTATTCAGCAAAATGCAAAACATCCATCTTTCTTGATAGACCCTTCACAGACCTGAATCTTGTCCCCATATGTGCTATATTCTTAACTTGGTCAAACTCTCAGTGCAGTAAAGCAGGTTTGTGGTGTATGACATTCTTGCCTCTTTTCTCCTCCGCTAACTTTTTTTTTTCTCTCCAACTTTCTAAGTCCATTTCACACACAGAAAACAGAAAAGGCGGAAAAGTTTGAAATTTGATGAAAAGTAATTGGAGCCAAAGATACACGGCCAGCAATTTCACTTGAAGACCACTCAATTATAAATTCAGAAAGTATTCATTATTGCAGGGCAAGTGCTAATGAACTCATTTGGTATTCATGAGAATGTCAATATCTATCTATTGGTACAAGTTTCATTGAAATTCAGACGCACACCTAGGAACATTCAAGAATTATATTAAATACTGCAAGCAGCCAACTCTTCATAAGTTAATTAGTAATATACTTTTTGAAGACAAATTCTCATCTGTTGTAAATCATTAACAATCAATGAAGTTATACTGAAGATCTGGCCAGTTGCTTGTATTAAGGTCTTGGTACATGTTGAAAAAAGAGCCTCTATTACCTATAGAATTAATTACTACTGGAATGGAAAGAAAAGGACAGGTGGTAGAAGGGGAATTGGTATGGATGTGGCTGCTGGAGGTTGAAGTTCATTAAGAAAGTGAATCAGTGCTTGAGTTACCACTCCATATCTATTATTTGTAAGGACAAAGTCCACAAAAGTGGTAACCCTGAGACAGCTTACTTGGTTCATTGTTTTGCCATTGCAACACACCACAATGAGTACTATAGGCATTGAAAACAGTTTCAGATAGGCTGGAGCTCTGATTACATACCAAAGGCACAACATGAACCTTTTGTGTCCTAGCAGGAATTCTTAAAAAACTTAAAGTCATTGGCTTCTGCATAACTTACGGGAACTAAGTTGACAAACCAGCTTGGAATATATTCTCAGTTGCTTGACAGATTTATTCTTTCTGCCCATTTTCTATTAATAATACCCCTGCTATCCACTTTCCAATTTCCACCAAGAAATCTGATAAGATATTTGATATTATATCTTCACGTACTCTTGCACTCTGGTTTTGCTCCAGCTATATCCGTAGTTCATGAAACCACACCTCAATGCCATGTAGTATCATATCTTCTCTCAACTGAGCTTTTCAGAATAGTTTTGGTTTAAGAGACAGTCCTGATGGTCTTAAACAATCTTTAAAAACAAATGTAGACACCTTGCACTAGTTCATGGTAATAGCTTAATGAAAGATCAAAAAGCTATAATGTTTACTGTGTTGTTCTTACCTTGTGACTGAACTGAAGTCCGCTGTCAGTTACGAAGCTAAGTCAAGCATTTTAATTTTTCTTCACTTTCTCATGTACACTGACCTGGTGAGGGTACACCTGCATTCTTTTGCAATCATGGGAAAGTACATTTCTTTTAAGATCTTGCCCCTCAAACATGGATGTATGCTAATGAAAACATTAATGCTTTTTCTAAAATCTGAAAGTTAACAGTGTAGGCAAAAATCTGCACGCTTGTCTGTCAGATTAATTCAGATTAAGCAGTGATCTGTTGTTAAAGTAAACTTGGTGTAGGTCTCTGAGGTCCTGTAGCTCTATTTCACAAATGCTCTCCTATTAACAGCAGCAGATTCTATCACAAGGTAAATTGAGTCTCTTGAAAAAACATGATCTGGATTGTAACCTCGTTTGTCTCTGTGAAGTATTGTGCTCAGCCTTACTTAAACATTGTCTGTCTGCACATCTTTCAACAGGAGTATTCAGGAACCATTTATATAAAGTCAGAGAATAATTCAGGTTGGAAGGATCCTCAGAAGGTCTCTAATGAGCGAATTCTCGCTCAAAGCAAGGGCAACCATCAAATCAGGCCAGGTTACTTTCATTATTCAGTTTATTCGCTCTGGTCTTGAAATATCCCACTAAAAATCATTTTGACTTAAACATTCTAGAAGTCTTCTGATACAGCGAGTAATTATGTTTTTAAGCCAAGGTTTTCAATGCTACCTAAGGAATTTGGATGCCTCAATGGGCTTCTGTAGATTCTCTAATTTTTTATAGCACAGTATCCAATTATTGAGTCCCAGAGTTTCTATAGCAACCAAAGTAAAGGTGAACCAGGCCTTAGAGTGAAAATTATTACAGTTCTTTACAAATATCCAGTTTTAAAAAGGACTAGTTTAATAATTTATAAACAGAAATTATGATTCTTTTCGGTTTAAGAATTTTCCTACTTGCAATAATGCTTTTCTTGCAGTTGTGTACCCGTTGTTTCTTACTGGGCTGTTTTATCCCACTGTGAGATAGCATTGTAACTCTTGAAGACTTAAAGTATTCCTGATACCACGATAGGAATGTCTCTTTCAATGTCTTTTCCAGTCTGGCTGTATTAAGAGAGTATATGCTTAAATAATCATTCTCCTCTGACATTCTACTATTGCATGTGTGTTGTGGTTTTGTTTAGTGAGGGGGGGCCTAAGGGGCCAAAACCACAACAATGTGTAACCTAAAGGAGTACATAGAACTGAGTGTTCCTCACAAATGATCTTACTGTGATCTCCACAGTATCTTCTAGGATTGGTTTGTATAATCATGTTAGGGTACAGTATAAAATACGATTAATTGTGTATTTTTATTAGATATAAGCTTGATACAGCAGGAGCCAATGCAATCTGCTTTAATAAGCCAATAAATATTTTTTAATAACCCCTTCTTGTGTCTTAAAATGTTGTATGACATTAAAATAAATTAAAAGGGATGAGCAAAATAAGAACTCCAGATGCTGTGTGGATTTTTTTTTTTTTTAATTGTTGAATGTAGTATTTCTACAAGTCTGTTTCCTATATCAAATTTCTACAAATCTGTTTCCTATGCAAATGGATTGTTTAGACCATGAACTAGTTTTACTATATGAGCTTAGAGATTTTGTACTATTCAAACCATAATAGGAATACATTCTACCTGTAAATGGTACATGTGGAGCTAGGGATGTCTGTACGATACTGATAAGGGGATACCTGTTGCATGAACCGATACTTAAATTCATTTTTAGTTGTGTGTATGGTTTACTTTGCACCTTCACTTTGGCATGTATGTGTCACATTTCTATCCTGACTGCAAAAATGATAGTCACTGGAGTTTTGACTTCAGATGGTTGTGTCTCTCTGTGGAATTCTTCAAGCCTGACTTTTTTTTTCATGTGACCAAACCAGAAGTTTTGAAAGTAAACATAACATATTGAAGTGTTGTAGATTTCACTGCAAATACTGCAAGTATGAAGATGTTATCTTCTGGAGTGATGTTTCATTACTAGAGAAAGTAGATTTCCTGCTGATGTGATATTTTTGCTACTGTGCCACTGGGAAGACAGTTCTAAAACAAACGACTTAAAATAACAAGAGATATTATTTTTAATGAAAAATGTACTTTTCTTAGTTTTCTCTATCTTTCATTAAATAAGAATAACACTATAACTCTTAGCCTTTGGCTAAGAGAATTACTGAGGAAATGGCGTCATCTGTTTGAAAGATACCGGATGTCTGCATAAAAGATTTATAACATATTCTTTTATAGTAAATTCTGTGCAAATTTTGCTTACTTTCATTTTTTTTTCCTTTTTCTTCTTGTAGTAAACAATATAGTTAATGTTCCCAAAGTTTTCCTATATGGTTAAAATTACTCCAGTTTAGATTTGCAGAGCCAGTACCTTCCTTTTGTACAAATGTTTACAGCGTAATGTCATGTACACACATTCACTACATAATCCATTGCAGAATTTAAAGTTGCTAAAACAAAATCAGTGTTGATGTACGGCCTGGTTTAATTTCATTTTCAACCCTCTGTCCTTCTGTAGTTTACTAATTTACAGAAAATCTCATGAATCTTGCTGTATAATATTTTACCATTTCCATCAAGTGCACAGTAAATTTCTGGCTTTATGGTTTGTTTTTTTTTTGGTTGCTTGCAGTAGTTGATAGTGTTAACCTGTGACAATATACCACTTACCTTTCCTTCCTTTCCTTCCATGATGAATTGGAAAATCACACTTTTAGGGGGGAACTAGAAAAGCATGAAATTTAGCTTTTCTGAACTCATAGGCATAGCTTTGATGCGATAAAATACAGCATGTATTTGCTTGACAATCTAGTTTGCTTCTGTAGCAAAGAATGGAAAATGATCCTATTATCTGCTCTGTTGATTAGGTCTATATACAGAGCTAGTGTATGGATTTATACAGATAGGGTTGTTTTTGGATTTTTTTTTTTTTTTTAATTAATTATTCCAGACTGTACCTCTGACTGCCTAATGTATGTTTTAGGTATCAGCAGTTTGCTTGAAAACTAGTCTGTGTCCCTGTAAAGTTAATTTCTTAAAAATATTTCGAATTTCTGAGGAATTTGAGAAGTTTAGGTGGTTTGTGAATTTGGGGAAATGACAATAGAAGAAAGACTAGTCACTATGGCATTGGGTACATCACCTTTTGGTACTTTCTGAGAAGAGGATCTGTCTCTTGTTACATTCTGCTAGCAAATGGCATTTTTTTTTTTTTGCAGAGTGACGATTTCACCAAGACAGTATTTGCTTAACTTTGAATTTAACTTCAATCCATACTTTAAAGTAAAACATCAGCCCAAAATAAAATTCCTAACAAATATCTATTTCCTGAAAATAGGTAGAATAAGGCTTAATACTGAGAAATGAGTGTGTGGTTTTGGTTTGGGAGGGAGGGAGGTGAAGAGAGTTATCCCATCCATGAGTATTTTTTTCATCTCTGCATACTCTTGTCTCTGAACCACTGTTATGCTTGACCTCAAACTATCTTTGTCAGAGAAATGCACTTTCCATCACAGTCCAAGCATTCAAAACTTTGGTTTTATGGTGCTAAAAGGATAGCAAGCTGTGCATATGCATGCTGTCAGGGCAAAGCCTGCAGCAAACCAGAAGACATACAACTGGCTATGCTTAAGATGCAGATAAGACTTCTCCACAAAAGATAGTTTGTCAGAGTTTTTATAATCACTGCCAGGATCATTTGATTACACCCTGTAATTATCAGAAGAAATCCTCTCAAGTAGCTTTCCATTTGTCAACAAAACGTGACATGTCAGAAATTTGCAATTATTTTGTCAAAGAAGGGCATTTTGTCATGTCCTTTACTCTTGATGGTTAAGGAAGACTATTCAGCCTGACACTTTAGTGCCTACATGGACAGGTAACTTCAACTCTACTGTTGAATCATTGTGATGTGCCATAAATAGACAGAATATGAAGAAGAATTATATTACATAGGAGAAAGAATAATTCTTCTGTATTTTAATTGCAACATCTATTATTAGATTATTAATAATAATATTACTATATCATAGTACTTTTTCAGAGATCTAATAATGCCCTCACCAGAGACTTTAATGCATGTGTTATAGAAGTTATTTAAAATAGGTCTGAAACGTGATCAGTAATTAAAACTGATTTAAACTTCGTAATGGCTTCTAACCTTAGAACACTGTTTTTAGTACAGAGCGATATGAAGGTGGAATTAAGTTTAATTTAAACTGCTATTAAAAAGCCCATGTTTCTAAGCCAGAGGTATTGCATAAGGAAGAGAACGCAGCCTGTATGGTAAAATCAGGCAGATCTAAACAACCTCTAGTATTTATTTTCTTATATTT
The DNA here is from genome assembly GCA_011801015.1 of Ardeotis arabs. Lineage (NCBI taxonomy): Eukaryota > Metazoa > Chordata > Aves > Otidiformes > Otididae > Ardeotis > Ardeotis arabs. The sequence continues at coordinate 57,941 of JAAGAY010015804.1, forward strand.
TTAGCATTACATCTAAGATTGGTTCTTGGGTTCCATTGTTTGAATAAGATATTAGATTTCATACATTTATTTGTCATGACAAATTTAAACCAGCCCCTTTTATACTCTGAAAAGTCAGGTACCAGTGGACAGCACAGACCTTCAGCATCTAAAATAAATACTAGCATTCAGACACTTGCATAGTAGAAATTGCCAGAGTTCATTTAAAATTGTGTTTTGTTGACACTTATGGATTTTTTGTTTCTTTTATTTCTCTAAAGACAGCTAGAGACGTCCAGGCTATCACTTTTGTTTAGCAGAGATGAGTATTTATCATAGTGTTCAGTGGAGGGATACCATACACATGCAGCTGAAATGTTATGGATCTATTCCTACCGAGTTGACATCTGTTTTGGGATTTTTCTTGGAGAACATATACCTAATGACATCATTGTTGGAAGAAGCCAGAAAGCTCATTACAACTTAAAGGAAAATGCCAACTATTTCTGTAAAGAAATCCTATTATGTAGGAATTTGATCTTGCCCAAGAAGAAAGCGTACCATGTAACCATAGAGCTTAATGAGCATAGTTCATATTTCCAATAGCAATTAACTACTCATGAATGAGAAACATAATAATGAATCATGATGCTGAATAATTTTGATTAATGAATAAACTTTTAAAAGACTTTGACCTATTTAAGAATAAATCCTGACCATTAAGGGAGGTAAAATTCTGTTGTATACAGATGTTAATGATAGTATAGAAATGTATAATATGTAGAATTAACTAATTTTGTTGTTCATTAAAAGAAGTACAAATCAGCTGTGGATCATTAATTTATAATGCAATGAGGCATCTGAAAAATTTGTGATGATTATTCTGACTAGGAATGATAAATTATTCTTGTTATGCTATTTCACTGGCCGTATCAATCTACAATCCACTTCCTGTATCTCTTTATCTCGGTTGCAAATGTGTGACCTACACTGACACTGAAAGGAGGTACTCTATTTTTCCTCCAGCCTGTTTCCCTGGTCTTTCATTGAAGTCCTTGCTAGGGAATGACGCTGTGACGTGAGCAGGATGAACCCTGACCAACAAAAAGACCCAACAAAAACCAACCAAAAAACCCCGCAAAAACAAACAAATTACAGCTTAAGCTCTTCATTCAATTGTGACCATAATTAGTCCTGGCTGAAAAAAATATGGGAGGCTCTTAGATCATAAGATGCTAGACATGAAAACTTTGTTCTTTAAATTATTTCAGAGAATCCAAGCCAATGCTATAGGGCTATAGGGAAGTTATGATATTTTAAAGTATTTTTCTTTTTTCTTTGATTTTTTTTTTAACGTAACTATTATTTGCATCATATTTGATGGTTTGGTTTTTTTGTTTTAGTAAGTTCATACAAATAACAAAATGTAAAACAAGGCTTTCTAATAAATTCCTAGCATACAATAATAGGGAAGAATAACCCTTGATATGATGGCACTTCCCTTCCAACAGCAGCACTGCATGATAAAAAAGACTAATTTCACCTTGATTTCAACTAGTATCATTTAGTCTTGGGATTTTCTGTTATAGTCTTCCTTTTCCTAATAAAAAAAATAAATGTCCAAGAGACTTGAACAACAGAGCAGTTTTCCTCTGTCAAAGTCAGCAGAGAATTCTCATGGGGTATACATCTGGTGCCTTGGAACTTAGGTTGTCTTGGGACATTGCTTGCATTGAAAGTCAAAATACTTTCAAGATATATATGCCGTTATAAGATGCGGAAATTAATTTCTGTGATCAGAGAGATTATGCTGTAAATCCTACTTAATGTGGAAATTGTTTTGGTTCTTTTGTGTGTATTTTCCCACTTGATTGGCTAAGAATTAGACACCTTCATAATAGATATTGCTCCGCCCATAAGTAAAACAATATAAGTAAAATAACTAACAGTGTTAGTCACTGTAAAGCCGTTCTTAGAAAGATGATTCCCAGTCAACTACTGTGACACTTGTAGGGGAGGTCAGGTAGGTAGTTGCTGCCATAAGAGGATATTAGTTGTGTTCGTCTTGTAAAAGTGAACTGGAAAGGATTTACTAGAATAGTTAAGTTTATCTCACAAGATCAAACTTCATATTTTAAAAATATTCATTCAAATGTGTATTTTGAAAATTAAAGTGATGGTTAAAATAATTGAAAGCAACACAATGCAGGAGGAAGTCTGGGTGGTAGTAAGATAGTTTATTTCTGTTCATTGAAGAAATCAGGAAAGCAAACTACATGCAATGGTCTACGTGGTTGTCATTCTCTGTATACTTTTAAGTTGATTAAAAATCACTGTAATTCTGTTCATTTCAAGAATACTTGTAGCCATACAAAACTATGCTGTAGACAACCAGACTAAAAGGATCTGGGACTTCATCCTTAACTAAGTGGTTTTGCAAATACGGATGTGTTTTAGACTGTATATACAAATAAAAGATTATACAGATAAATTAAAAAATATTGTGTGACTATAATACATAACATTTAAATATGTATGTATTTTGCATGTCTGCTTTAGTAAGTCTTCAGCATTCAAATTAAATGCATTTGTAAAGCACAGCATCATTTTTTGAATCTCATATCCTGGTATGCATTCTGTCTAGCCTTAGGCATATGTGATGTCTTCTATCTGCTAATATTCAAATGCAGCATTTTATAGGACAGAAATATTGTTTAAAGTAATTCTGAAGTGATAGTTTGGGGACTTATATCGGTCTCTACCAAAGAAGAAAATCTAAAGGAGTCTAAATATGGGTGATGGACCAAAGACTCGAGCAAATTCTCAATTTAGAGAGGTCATGGAAGTAAGAAAGGACCTACATAATGAGTAAAAAACTTAACAGAACATTCAATAGAACTTATGTACATAGCTCTCCTCAGTCCTGCTGAAAATTCAAGATGGAGAATTTAAATTATCAGTGAATTCTTTGTCATGCTAGCCTGGAATAATGGCCATGTGAACAGTAACAAAAGTGTGAAAGTGCTTAGATTCTACATAAAAAGTAAAAATATTTCCTGTCGCTGTTAACAAGATTATATAGAAACCACCAAACACAACGAAGGAAGGAAACTGAAACTGATCTGAAAACATTATCTGGAAAGATCTTTTTGTAAATGCTGGGGTTTAGGGGTTTTGTTCTTAACTCCTACATCTATTTTTCTTCTCTCACCTTCATTCTTTCTTTCTGCCACTTGCCTTTTATCAACTTACTTTCCTTCCTTCTGGCTCTTCTTTGCACTATTTTGTCCTTTTTCTTGTATCTGTGCTTCTTTTATCCTTGCCTGTTTCTTTCTTGAGTCTGCTCTTCAATCTCCTCTATTTTTTTCCCCTCCTTTATTTCTGTTCAGAAACTATTCTCCAACCATAACTAACTTCTTAGTCTTATCTTAGTCATAACACTTGTATTCCTTCATAAATATGGGGGGGGGAAATAAGGAAATTTCAAAAGTAAAACAAATAAATATATAATAGCATAAATAAAGCTGGAGCCAAACAACTATGTTTTCGAAGGAGAGAAAAATACCCAATTTGCTTTTTGTATCTCTACGTATTGTTACTCCAGAGGATTTGGGTAACTCTGTCTTCATGAGAATTGCAGCAGTCTATGAAGTAGGAAATTTATGCTAGGAATACATGTACAGTGATGCAAAAAAATTGTGTTGGGAATACACTTATTGCTTGCTGGTCTGAATTCTGTAGTTAGAGAGAGATGGAAATGGGCACAGCACCATGCACTTTAGGCTCTGAGGCTGTCAGTACTGCTTCTGTGTACTTTCAGATCTTAAAATGGTTCAGATATGACCCAGATAATTCCAAGCACATGATCTATTTTCTGTGGGAACACCCAGGACACTGTCAGAAAGCTCTTGTGGCCTGTACTGTTACTGAAGGAAGACCAACTATCCAGATAAGATTAGAGTGGTGTTGACTAACGAAATTGCTGCTGACTCAACCCCTGTGTGTCACAGTAGAAACAAAAATCCCCACAAGCTCTCAAACCAACTCCCTTTAAAGTAACAGAAGCAGTTTACAGCGGATGGATGTTTGTGACTGTATCATTTTCAATCTGGTGCTAGGATTCTGAAAGTCAGACTTGCTCTGTTGTCAAACCATAGCCTTACATAAATTGCCCGCCAATAGAAGTAGTGAATGAATCACTCATCAAAGAAGTGCTAAGTCTGTAACAGATTATGGACAGTGAAAGATTCCACTATGTTTACAGGTTAGTTGTAGTGGTTGTCATTCAGCTCCCCCTTGCTTTGACATTCTGCCCACTTTCCCATTTTCCTTGCAATTTTAAAAATGTAATTTGGGAAAAAAAACCAACCAACCACCACTTCAACCTCAAACCGATTTATCTGAAAAATAAATATACCTACGTAGGAACTGAAATAATCACTAAATGGCAGCTTCTATTCCCACAAGAATCTTTGAACATTGCTTATGAGAGAGCAGAAGAACTGGGATAATAAGATTTCTGTCTCTCCAACAGCGTAGCCTCAAAAATCCTCTTCTAAAACTGATCACATTCTCTGCAGTTTGCCATTGTAGAAAAAAAAAAAAAAATCCAGTTTGTAGGATCTGCAAGGAAATAATTTGTCCAACCATTAAAGTGACACTGAGAAGCCTAGCTGAGACTAAATTTTAATATATCTATTTTACCTCTATGAAAATACAGACAATAGACATCTAGACATGTTGTCTAAGTAAAAATAACAATGCAAGCAGAGTATATTGATACCTCCTAGAACCAATGATGGTCCCTAATGAATGTTGTAGGGTGCTGCTTACAAAGTATTCACTAGTGTGCCTTCACTAGAAATGGCTGGTAAGGTTTCCAGCCTATTGCCACTGTTGCACAATGCTCCTATATCTGACGTACCTTTATGAAATTCAGCAATGTTAAGCAGATTTCTTCAATCTCCTTCACCTCTCCCAAACTGTGTAACATGTTCCGCTACTATGCTTGATAGTCTTCTCTCTGCTATGTGCCCAATTAATTCACTATATAAAAATGTCATTTGGAACAAATATAGATATTTGGGCATTTATTCTTACAAAACTGGTTGTCTAAATTTTATTTTTATAAATAATACTTTCTGATAACTTGAATATGATATTTTTTTCCTTTGAGAAGTACTAGTGGAAGATAAATATTTAAAATGAACTCATATGTATTTGTTGGGGCGAAAAAATATCTTTCACAGGTATTTAAAAAAATTTCCTCATTTCCTCCCTCTATCCTCTGGGCATTGGTCTGCTATTTGAACCTTTACAGACATTCTTGTAAACAAATAGGTGAGTATTGATATGGTCTTTTTTCCTTCTCTCTTTTTTTTTTTTTTTTTTTTTTTTTTTTTTTTTTCCCCAAAAACTTTAACA
>JAAGAY010015807.1:0-11151 GCA_011801015.1 Ardeotis arabs
TCATAAAGAAATGTATACATTTAAAATTTAGAATTTGGATTCATAAGGCCATGCGTACCTTTTGAAGGTACTCATCATTGTTACAAGCCATAGTAATGATACTATGTATTGTGAATGTTTTCCTTTGGTGCTTTCCTGCAGTTTTGCACTTCCAAATTGAATGTCTGCTGTTCTGTGTTTCAGGGGTCAGATACTAAAATTGATTTTAATTAGCAAAAATTCAGGGCCAATTACTTATCAGCATTTTTGAAAATAGAAGCATGCTATGTTAATCAAAACATTCTTAGTCACATGCTCATTAATTCCTCCAAATAACTGTTAGAGCTATGTAAGAATCCTCCCCCCTCCCAGTATATACAGTAATAACTCCTCTCTAATTTATTACATTTCCCATATTTTTACTAATATTATTACTCTTTATTACAGCATGAATAAATTTGTGCAGTACTAAAGATGGATGTATCAGTCAATACCCTCCATCATGTCCCTACTGGAATGCCTATGTATAGAGGATTATTAGTCATACTATGAGAAACTTGAGGAATATAGAACAGAAATAATACTTCTGACAATTTAGGTAGTGACCAATGATATTTACCCATCTTTTAGTTATTGCTCTTCAATTTATTGGTTTGATTTAAAGCCCCTCCTCCTTACACTTCAGCTTGAAACATACCTTTATATTTGTCGCCTGATGTATGACACAACTTTTTTTGAGTTCTCTGATTACACTTCAGCAGTATGCTAGCCCTTAAATTCTTTGAGGCATCTCTGAATCTGATAGGTTCTTTTGGGTCATTTTAAAAGTAGTTTTCTCATATAGGGATATGAATATAAGTACACCAAATCTATGACGTAAAACTGTAAATTTTTTCTTGGAAACAAGAATAGCCAAAACCATGCGAAGAATTCTAATATCTCATTCATTTTTAATACAATAATACAAAGATTAAGCAACAATAAGTTTGTTTTTATAGAGAGAATTGCTGTAGCTGCACGCACTGGATTAAAGAAATAACACTTTGCTATGGAACATCACAAACTACCAGCATTTTGTTCTTCCCTTGGATCAACAATCATATATGCAACACTCAATAGAAAGACTCCAGGCTCTTGCTGAGCTTCTCCTTGATTTCTGTTGCATTTGTAAGCCATATGGTTTTGTTCCCTCTCTGTTTTCTTTATTAATGTATTTTAAAATATTTTCCTCAGCATTAGAGGATTGAGAACTCCATAGATTTTCTAATCTCAATATGTCTAACTTTTTTTCTTTTTTAAGCTACTGGAAGGAGTTTGGCTCCTAAATGTTGAAATGCATAGGGTATTGGTTAGGGTATTCTATAAAATCCTAGCCAATATGCAGTGTTTTCTTATGCAGGCCACATTAACTGCTGTGACAGACTTTAATCCAACTTTGTTTCCTTTTAATATTTATTTAGAAAAAGCAATTGGTTTCCTTAAAATGTTTGAAAGTACTTCCCAGTAGCATTTTTTTTAGATAGTTACAGACATAACAGAATATGATTAAACCTTGATGCACTTTGATGGATCATTAATATATCCTGAAAATACTACATTGGGATTTTTGACATGATACATTGTGACACAAAGATATTATTATGGAGATTCTCTGTGTGATATATTGTAATAATCCTCAAAGCCATTGCAATGTATTTGGCAATACGGAGACTGATGAAGCTTCTGCTAAACAGCATCAAGTCACAAGCCTGAATTTGGTTATCTTCCTTAGTACTTGTCAAACATATGTCACTTTTGATGTAGACTTCCAATGCATACTAAACACAGACAGTGGCACATGATATATACCCACTCACAGCATTCAGTCAGTCTAATCGTGGGTAAGAAACTGTTCATTCTAAGGCAGGAGGAAGAGTCATGCTCTGAAATAAACCAACCTGAGAAGATATTATGAAGATTAAATATCCGGAAATTGTCTGTCTCAGTCCCATGAAATTGTATTCTGTTCTGATTTACTCAACTGCTGACTCTACCATTAGGTGAGAAAATAAAGATAGAGTGAGAATTATCACAGGTTTGTGAACTGCATCTGTTGACAGCTTGAAGGCTACGTTGTTTGAAAGAGATAGATAAAAATATTTTATTGTAGATTGTACAGTTAATAAGTTGAGGGGGACAGTGTTTGTTCAATGAAGTTCTTTCAGGAAGTTGATTCAGCTGGAAACTAACTCCAGGAAAAAAATATCTATTTTAGTTTCAGGCCTAGTTTGTTCACTGCACCATATGAGTGCCTTTACAGGGATAATGGACAGAACTGATATAAAGGTGTCTTGACTTGGAGTGAATTAAGCTCCTGCAGATCCAAATCCTAAAAGTATCACTTTGTACAGGCTGAAATGCTGGGACTGTTTGTATGAACTCAGGACCCACCCTCCAACTCTGATAATTCAGCCATTGAATCATAACTGAGTCACACTGCTCTCTGAATGCAGGCAGATGAAACACTTAAATACTTGCAGTGAACTGATTACACCACTGGCTGCACTGTTCTCTCCTCTCTCGCTATTTGTCTGGTCTTATCTTTATAGCTATAGGAAAACTATATGAGAGAAATTTTGCCTTAATTAGGTGCATTTTTCCATAACAGAAGAGATTCACCTGAAAAGATAAATTCAGAGTTTACAAAGCTGAATAAAAATTAATGGCTCAATTGATTGTTTTACAGTCCATGGAATCCACATACTGTTCTTGTTATGAACAGATAGGATAAGCTCAGTTACAGGTAAAAAGAATGTGGCTCATGTGCCATTAGTTTGAAATCTAGTCAGCTAGAAATTAATATATTTTCAGTGTTCTTTAGAATGTCCAAACATAGTAAGTACAACTCATTCATGAAGAAGTGATGGCCACTGTAATACTTTTGCAAAGTTATAAAGTGCTTAAGGTAAATGCAAAGCCTTCTTCCGTTCCACTCAGGAGTTAAAGCTGAAAAAGATATTCAACTTATGAGCCTCAGTTACAAAAAACTAGTTCAAAAAATCACCCTGAGATGTATAAGCAGTTTGCTCAGGAAGCTGGTATCTGAGTGTGATGGATATATAAATATGCTACCTAGCAAAGGAGCAAGTTAGACATTAAGTAGATTAGTATTCATAGTGAAATTATTTAGCTGAGCTCTTTAATACCTGCTCCAATAGTGGACAAAAGTGTGTCCCTACTAATTTGTTTTATAATATCTGAGCCCATAACTTGTGAAAGAATCTCTCAATGCATTTAAATTTTAAATATTGATCTAAGCACTGTCTGTTTACAAATTTGATCCCTGAATTGGGAGGCAGTTCTTTTGTATGTTAGTATTTTTTTAAAAAAAGTGGTTATATTTGGTTATATTTGTTATTAAACTAAATGCATTAGCTCAAGCTAAATACAAATTAAATTCAAAACAAGACATTAGTTTTAGTGGGCTGATATTCATTCTAGTTTTACACTGGAGTCATTCCTTTGATTTACTTCAATGTGAGATCAGTATAGGGACTGTTTTCTGTAGTGTGGTGCTGCTTTGCTCTTTTAATTTTCATGCCATGTGAAACCTGGAGTGTAATTTACCTGAGCGAATTATTGCTTTATAACAAACAAAATTGCTGAAATGACTTAAATGCATTTTGAACCAGCATTTCTGTGGGTAGGGGGTCTCATTAATTTTGAAAACCAAAGTCTGCGGCATATATTAAAATGAATTACCACTTCATTTTCACTACTGGAATATTAATGTATAAGCACAAATCTTATTTTTTGTTTTGGAAACACGAAGAAAAATATTCACATTACAAAGAAATAATTATGTTTACCATCTATGTACAATTAAGGTAAATAGCTTTAATTTGTAAATAAAAGGCATTCAGAAGCATGGGCTTTTAAAAAAGCAGTAAAGGGTTAAGACAAGACAAAGAACATATGAAAAAAAGGGCTTGAAAGTAGAGACAAATGAATATGTTGAATTTGTATGTTGGGGAAATAGAGGCCTTAGGGTAGAATGTACATTGTTTGGATCTTCAAAAAATATCATTTCAATACCTGTGGCTTCTGTGTTATAGTAAGTCTTGGAGAGTATACAGGTCAAGATAGTCAGCTAGAAGGAACTGACAGTAATTAAAATGATAGAAATAATTAAAAAATATAAAAGATCTGATGAAAGTTTAATAAGGAAAAAAACTTTCAGATTTTAGAAATTTGTCATGATTTGGGTGTGCACTCCATGTAAGTATCTGATATCAGTAGCCTCTTCATCCTTCCATATGAGCTTAAATCACAGGAAAAGATAGGGTTTATTAAAAGAGTGAGAAAGAAGAAAAAGTTTGAAAGTTTTCATGTGATTTCTCTTTCACCTTTGGTGTATGTCTGAATAGCTATATTGAAATTAGGAGAGTTATGACTTTAACTCCAAGTGGACTTAGATATAAACAGCTAAATTTTTCTTTATGTTTGGAGCCTCAAGGGAAACATTGAGGAGCAACCTGATCTAGTTGAAGATGTCCCTGATCACTACAGGGGGGCTGGACTAAATGACCTTTAAAGGTCCCTTCCAACCCTAACCATTCTACGATTCTAAGACATGTCGCAGGCAGATTGATATCCAACAAGGAGAAAAAGAAGGTAACCAAAGTTACTGGAGAAAGGTCAGGCCAGCAAGAAGGAGCATCTTAAGAAAATGTCCAAGACTAGAAAGATACTTAACTTTAAAAATAAGTTAATTGTGCCCTAGATGAGCAGAAAAAGCAGTGTTGTGACAGGCAATTTTGATAGGATTTAAGAAGTCCAGAATTATTTTTCTTCTTCTCTAGGGGAATGTCTTAGCCATACAAACCAGACATCTGGCACAGTTCTTAAGTATACCAAATTACACAAAATGTTTATGACGTATGTGCCTGTGTGTGTCTCAAATGCATAAACTGCTGTCTGTTTTTCTAGCTGTAACCTATAGCTGGAGATCTTTCTGTTCACTAAAAGAAACAAAAAAAAAATGATGATATTAAGATATTTTTTTCTTTCAGTTTTACATTGCACTGTGTGGTTTAGCTGCCTCAGAGTACCTGCCTTCCCCCCTGTAATTTCTTCTGGAGTCAGCTGGGACTTCTTCCCAGGACTCATATGCTTTGTGGAGTACAGTGCCTTGTCTGACAATTTGACTTCAGGTTTCTCCCTGGTGTTGAGGAAATGCAGCTTGAACCAATTGTGTACCTGCTGTGATGTATGCCTTGGACTATGCTGGAAAGCTGTGGGAAATCGGAATAAAATAAATCCTTTACTGATTTTTTCTCCTCTTCATTCAAAAGCAGATATTAGGCAATTTGTCTCAACGCTTCTTACTGCTCTATAAGAACATTCAGGATATGTAATGATAAACTTAATTCATTCACGTGACAAGAAATGTCGTGACACTGATTAGTATGTCCCACTTATTGACAAGAAGTGTCTTAGCAATATTCTGCTAACACTACAGTATTCCTTTTTCAACAGTTCGCAGCATATAGAAGGCATTATTATTCAGTAAAAATGTATGTAGACATCTGAAATTTTGGCAATGCAAGTGGACAGTCTTTTTTTTTTTTTTCTTTAACAGAAAGAAACTGTCAGATTTTTGAAATTTGTCATGATTTGGGTGTGCACTCCATGTAAGTATCTGATATCAGTAGCCTCTTCATCCTTCCATATGAACATAAATCACAGGAAAAGATAGGGTTTATTAGAAGAGTGAGAAAGAAGAAAGAGTTTGAAAGTTTTCATGTAAATATAAGAAACCAGTTCTGAAGAAAATCAGTCTGGACTGAAGCTACAAGGAAAGAATTTGTTGAGAGGAAAATTTATGGGAAAAAAAAGATGATTTAAATAGGAAGTATGCACAATAATTAGATGCACAGGTGCCTGCCTACAGACTAGTTCATCACAAGATATGTGGTTTCATGAAGAAAAAATATCTTCCCTTTATTTCTTGTACTTATCCTAACCCCCAAATGTCACACAAAAACTGTCTGCACAGTTGTTTTATGAGTAATGTCATATGAGTGTGATGAAAACCTAATAAGCCTTTGTGGAGTCTGATGCTTTGTTCTCAGGAAAATATACAATCAACTTTTATGAGCCTATAGGCTAACAGATAGAACTTTTTTTCTTACAATGAGAGGGTCAGCAGTATAAATCGAACAGATGTTATTCTGTGTTTTATGAGACTTAAACATTTTAAAGTATGATTTGGATATAAGAAATTAAAGAGTAAACACTGATTTTAATAATTGTTTTGGGGACATAGTAGGGAGTATACTATGTACAGTTTTGGAGGTTTTTTTAACAGTTGTTGAGTACAAGAAGTAGTACTGCTTGCATGTAACCAACAGTGAAAAGGAAACATTGACATAAATAAAAAGCAAGTAATACAAGCATTTTTTCTAAAAGTTTGTTGTAGTTTAGCCCTAGTCACCACATAGTTTCTTGCTCATCCTCCCCCTCCCCAGCGGGATGGGAGAGAGAATTGGGAAGAAAGGAAAACTCGTGGGTTGATGAAGACAGTTTACTAGAATAGCAGAGGAAAACCACAAAAATAACAGAATATAAGGATACTAAAATATATAAAATGAACAATGCATGATTTCTCAATACCCGATGTCCCAATGACCAATACAGCCTGTCCTGAGCAGTGATCACAGAAAAAAAAAAGAGCAGCCATCAAAGAGAAGTGAGATGGAGAGAGAGAAAGAGATGAGAGTGAGATGCCCCCACCCTGGCCAACCCTCTCTTATATACTGAGCATGATGTTTATGGCATGGAATACTCTCTTTGGCCAGTTTGGATCAATTATTCTGTCTGTCTTTCTCCCAGCTTTCTGCATCTGCACATTAGTGAAATCTGGAAAACCAGTCAGTGTCCTTGGTCTTATTAGCAACAACTCATATCACTTACAATGAGAGGGTTTATAATGAATGTTTATCAACATTCTTCACACATTAAATCCAAACACATTGACTACTGAGAGGAAAATTAACTCCATCCCCACTGAAACTAGGACAAAGTTTTTAAAGGCAATATGAAGAGTTCAAAACTGGCACTCAGAACTTCTAAGTAACAATACTAACATAATAATAGCACTTCTAAGCCTTGAGTATCCTTTGTCTCATTTGTCAGTATTTGTGCAGTAGATATGCTGATAACCAAGAAAGTATTGACATAGATATTTAATAACTCATCCATTTTAACGTTTTGCAGTTATAGAATATTATAATCTGATAGTAAAAGTGGCAAGATGGTAAGACAGATTTAAAGAATAAAGTAAAATTCAAAGTTACAGTTAAAAAATCTACTCCACGGAGGGATGCAACCAGTATTTCCCTTTCTTGCACTGTCACTTCCATTACGTGGGCAAATTTGTTTGCTTTTGTTGGATAACTTTTCAATATGACACAAAATGCACTCAGAATAACCACAAAGGAAGTTATCTAGGAAAGTTTGTCTTAGTTTTGAATTCTAGGACTATGCTTAGAATATGTTGTTTCCCATCTTTGTCACTGTTTGTATAATCCTAGCAATACTGTGCATTAATTGCTTGAAAGTCACTGAATTTGGCCAAATAAACTGCAAACATCTGCTTTCTACTGGAAGTTGTAAGTCTATAGTGATTTACAACTACCAAGGTATAACTGAAAATTATTTAATCCATACGAAACTGTATTGGAGTCAGATCCTAGGCAATGGGAATACAATAAGGGTGAATATCTAATCAGAGCCTACAGTCATAAAGTACAGCTGTACTAATCCAGTCTGTGTTGGTTATCATAAATTCTGCAGCAGTCTTCTGGAAATGTACACTTGCATCTCTAGGGTTTCTGTGGAATGAAATAGGCTGCTCAGCAGGTATAAGCCAGTATCATTTGTATGTATGTTGACTACTATAGTAAAATTAGGCTGTGAGCTTGGTGTTTTATGTCTTCTATAGAAGTATCCCTCAGCCTTATAATTATCTCCCTGTTAACATGTATCTGTTTTGTTGACAAAGATGTCAAAGTTAGGAAGAAGGAAATGCAAATAGAAGAGACAAAGAGAAGGAATTATGGTGTATTTCACCACACTAGCATCTGTAATTTGGAAAACTTTGAAGCCATTATTTTTAATGAAATCATTAGCTGTAGTAAACAATTAAAGATTCAATAAAAATGAAAATGTTCTTGCCTTGTTAACTCTTTTTGGATCTGTAGAGATTCGGCAGCCTGCAGTCTATAAATAGTGAAGAATTTAGATCTCAGTGTACGTTGCATCAACAATTTATTACTAACTAGTTTATATGTAGTATATATCTAAAGCAGAGTATATACTACTCTGCATAACTCTGAAAAGGTATTCTTTTATTTGTCCATCTATATATCTTTTATTGGGTTTTATAAAAAAAAAATAAATTCCAGCCTCACTTTTCCCATTAGCAAGCTAATCCACTGTTGCATATTAGAAATCTTATTAATATTCCATTATCTTATTATTAGCTTTTCAGCTGCCAAAACATCTTTGATGATAAAGTTGCTTTCAAGTAGCTCAAAGCATCTTATTAATCTGTTCCCTAAGCCAACCAGAGAGCAGAAAGGCAAAAATGCTGCCAAGTCTGTCATTTTCCTGTAGCACCATGCGTTCAATCTGAAAATCCCACCAATGTCAATCACAGAGTCCAACATAAAATAATTGTTGTAATGAAGTCTTGTCACAGGATCAACACCTAGGCTTCACCTCAACATTTATGTTTTATAGCATGCTATTTATCTAGCAGCAGGATACCATATGCTGTGTTGATTAAAGTGATTTCATTGATGTCGTGTCTGAAGATGCACCGTTTCCAGAGCCTTTCACACCTACAGGTATTAGTCTCACAGAAGATAACATAGAAGAAGAAAATAAATTTATCGGAAGAAGTCAAAAGGCAAATCAAGATAAAGCAGAAGAACCACTTGCTCTAATATGTTCTATAGACTAAACAATAGTTTTAATATCCCATGAGACTAAGAACTTCAACTAGATTCACGCAAATGTTCTTGACATGCATTTTACTCCGATAACACTGGAAGTTTTCTCCAACAGTAAATCAAAAGGTGACTTATTTGGACTTGTTACACTTGTTATATAACAGGGGTAAAGTCACTGTCCATGTCAAACATAGATGTTTCAATGGCAGAACTCTGCTGCTGTATTTAAAAATGCTCCAAAATCTGTAGTTGATTTGCTTTTGGAAATAGACACTGCTAGACTAGTACAGGTGCTGTCATGCAGAACCTACTAGGTGAAATTGTTCTGGCCTTTAAAATCTATGCAACACGGAAAAAGATCTGAGGCAAAAGCACTCCAAAGCTTTTGCAACTGAAGTAGATTTTGAAAAATTAAGAAGGAATAAAACTCAAAATAAAATGAATGGAAGGATTGTTATGGGCTTTTGTTTATTTTTCCAGCATATGAACTTCAATTTTTTTTAATCCTTTGTGGGTTTTTTATTTTATTTTCTGCACTACTCTGGATATAATGGATAATAGCTTTATTTTACCAATTATCTAATCAGTTCTACTTGACTTTCTATTGCCTTTTATAACTTCTCTAATAAGTGTTACTTGGAGAAATTGCCATGAATAACATTCTTAATATAACAATAGAAAATTCTGGTTGCAGTCTACTTCATGTTTTGCTCGTGTAATAAATCTATTGAAAGCAAACGGTTAAATGTTAGCAACTTATTCTGCATCTATGGGAATAAAACAGAAAGTTTACATCATGTGTGATTTTTTTTTTTTGTCAGTCAAGGAAATGTACCTTAATATATCACTTCTGGATGTATTAGGTTATCTCTTATTAATCTACACCCCAGGAAGCTACTCTTCTATATGTTGGAGTACTCAATATCTTTTGTCATGTTTTACTGCTCTTCTTGCAAGCTCATAGAATGGAAAATCTTCTATCAATTCCTTGCATCCAAGAGATTCAGTCACATATATTTTATTATTTTCTTTTATTTAGAAAAATAATTCCAGTCTACATAAGCATACTTAATTTTAAACCACAACATCAATTTTCAGGCATGACCACAGTGTTATTATTTATCAATGTAAGTTAGGATCAGCAAACTAGGCCACTCAGAACTGGAATTATACTTCTAATGTGAGAAAGACCTTACTTCTTTGTTCTCACCTTCCAAGGAAACAGGTGCTTCCCTGGAGTATGTAAGCAACTATTTCATGTATGTATATATGTGTATATATTGTCTGCAAAAGCAGAACTTTGCATTAGTATTGTTTTTTGAAAGAATTAGCTGCTGATCTCAGAATAGGGGAAACACAAGAAGTAAGGGAGATAGGGAAGGTGGGAAGGAGTTTATCTTTCTTAAAATCAGAGAATCAAAATCTGGTAGCCATGTTTCCTTACTTCTACCTTCTCAAAGGTAATAAGAATCAGAAGTAATCCTTGCTAGTTTAGACTGAATCCTGGTCAATAAGGGCATGCATTACAGAGGTTGGAGGACTTCATAGGTGAACTCCTCCTAACAACATCTTTTCTCAGAGTACCTCCGTTCATCTCAGTTGTGATACGCCTGGCTTAGGAAATGGAAAAATCAGATGGATTACCTGTAGGATGCCAACTGGCCAAGGCTAACTTGTGGCCCCCCGGAGCAGGGAACTGTTTTGCTCAGAAGGGAGTGGACAGCAGCAGGAGGCAAAGAGTGATAAGGGAATGAGGTTGGGGATGGGCGGTGGTGGTGTTGATGGTGGAGACCCAAAATCTGTCTCAAACACTCACAGAGGAACAGTTGCCATGACACCACAACAGGATGTGGCTAGGGGATGGAACCTTGTGAAGATAAGGTGGCATTGCCTTAGCCTATTGGCACATTTCTCACATTTCTAAAGAACCATGTTCGCTGAGTGAACTTTGCCTCATTAACTTGAGAGAGGGGGGTTAGAGGTAGGATGAAGTTGATCTATGTAGTTCTTTTAAAAGGTTCAGTAGTTATAATGGTTTGTTTAATCATTTACCAGATCTTGCGTAGTCTGCATTGTGTAGTGTGCCTAAGGTAGAGAGCTTCATGATCTTATTTAGGAAGTTCCCTACAAGAACTGGTTGAGGCTGATTCTGTGGTTTGGACAAAGACCAGAGCAC
>JAAGAY010015813.1:8337-64888 GCA_011801015.1 Ardeotis arabs
GGCGTGGGAAGGGAAGGGAAGGGAAGGGAAGGGAAGGTTTGGGAAGGGAAGGTTTGGGAAGGGAAGGTTTGGGAAGGGAAGGGAAGGTTTGGGAAGGTTTGGGAAGGGTTGGGAAGGTTTGGGAAGGTTTGGGAAGGGAAGGTTTGGGAAGGGAAGGGAAGGGAAGGGAAGGGAAGGGAAGGGAAGGGAAGGGAAGGGAAGGGGAGGGCTGATACCCATAGCTCACGTAGCTGGTGTATGCAGTGGAGCTCTCTCACTTACAGAGACTCAAGGCACTTTGCCTGCATGTTGAGTTCCTGTAGGAATTTATCTTTTGTTTTCTACCTCCTAGTTGGACCTCAAGACTGTCTCCCATTCCCATAACTCTGTTTCTACCATGACTTTGAACGTTGCATGGTGTACTTCCCTGCAAATAACAGCACTTGGTGCCCCTGTGGATTTAAATGTCACAGGGATGAGATTTTATGAAGGTGGTGTTCTTGTCTGTATGTTCTGCAACTCACATGTTCTTGCTTGTGCTTTGTCTCTCCTACTGAATATCCAAAGACAGCTCATCCAAGTTAGTTGGGCAAGGCTGGAGACTAAGGAGCTCAGCAGGAGGTGGTGAGCAGCCCACAAAATGTGCTAACATTAGTCTAGCCACAGAGCAATAAACACGTGTGGCAGATAGTTATCTCAGGAAGGTCATTAGTACAATCGGGTAGAAGTATCTTCTAGCATAGGTCAGTTATATTGTTGTGCAGGTGGATGAAAGCAAACAAAGGTCACATCTCAGAAAAGCAAAGCAACATCAGCAGTATTGAGCAATGTTAACACGAAATATAAAGGACAGTTGGCGGCAGTTTTGTGGAAATCTGAGGGTGCCTCATGCATTTCAAAGAGTACAAGAACATCACTAGCTGTGGAGATTGAGAAAATATCTTTCTCCTGCAGGCAGATGGGGTGAAACTGTACCAAAACTGTGATGCAAAAGACTGCTTGTTTGGACAATTAATTACCAGACAACCTTCCAGAAGGGATCCTAGTCTGTGGGTCTGAAAGCTACAGCCATCACTGCATTTGCAGGAAAGCTTTCTATTTCAGCATGGATTTCATGTAGGTGTTTCAATTGGTATCCACTGTAAACCTCGCACTGGATCTTGGTGATGGTTACAAGTGTTAGATTTGAGTCACTTTTTGGCTTGCTCCATTCTGAGGTCAGAAACAAAAGCATAGTTGCCCTGGGAGACAGGTAATCTCAGACAACATGATAAAATCTATTCTCATTATTTTTAGTTAGAGGGCTTTGAGAATTCAAGAGCTATATTAAGTCCTTCTACCTTTAGCATTTCACTGGAAAACATGGATTGAGAGCTCGCTCCTCTACAATTTCTTTACAGTCAGGTCTTAACTGAACTGCATTATAAAAACACCTGTTTCTGCACTGTTTATAAAGAACTCTTAGGGTACTTGTTCTCCTTTATAGATGGTTTTTTTGTATAGTGAAATAATCAAAGTACTCACTATATTTCAAGACAGTCCATCCTTTGTCCATGTGAACCCTGATAAATTCATGCAGTGTCCTCAGACGCGTTGTGTCCCCCAAATGGCTGCAAACATCCATGCTTTGACACCGAAAAGAGCATCAATTCTTGTATTCAAGTCACTGAACCTTACCATAGATCTCTACATGTGAAGCAGCTTTTAAGAGTTCTATCATAATCACCAAGGATCTAGCCCATAATGTCAACAGAGTCCAGAAATTTACTTAATGCTTTAGTCCACAAGAGCACACGGCCACTACAAGTCCTGAGTAATAGCTACCACTGTATTTGCATCTGTCTTGGATGTCATCTGAAAGAACACTGGATGCCTCTATTTGGACAAATCATATTTAAAGTGTCTAGGCTCCCAGTACAGCCGAAGATATGTAGCCAGTGGAGCCTAGGGAGATGATAACCTGGCCAAGTAGTAGAAGCACTTCCTGTAGTAGAAGCATCTATAGCCATTTGAGGTGCTCTAGCATACCTGAGGCGTCTGAATCAAGTTGCTAGATGTGTCACAGGACCTGTAGGAAACCTGTGCTTTTCCAGAACTCATGCCAGACTCCATACACCAACTCAAAACACGGAAGATACCTGAGAATGGCTAACTGAAAGAACATCTGGGTTACTAATACAAAATGAACTGAAGATTTCTCTAGACTGCAGACCTGCTCGCAGACGCCCACATTTTTGTGTCTTAGCCTGCAACCTGAATCCCAGGTCAGGCAGGGAGCCCTAGGATTCCTTTTCACAAACTTCCCCATGAAGAGCAACCAGCACCCTCTAGCTACACCTGCACACTTTTTTCAAACATTTTTGTACATTCCCTGGGAAAATCGACCTGATCCTTGGGGACAAGAATTTGACATTTCAAGCCTGTTTACCTCTGATACCAGCACACCACATGATGGAGACAGCCTCACTTTGGGTTCTGCGGTGGAGATTGGCTGTCTGTGTTCACATCATGAGGAAAGGTCTTTAATGAAGCATTGCAGCTGGGGAATGCACTTTCCAAATAAAACTGTTCGCTCCAGATTCCTGCTGCTTCCCTCCCATAGTCTAACTCCAAACACCCAGGCACAGATGGCTGGCAAAGCTCGGAGCAATCTGACCAGCTGTGACCAACATAGAGCCCTGGAAGGCCTTGGCAAATGTTAATGTGACGGGTACAGGTGTAATTGTGGGGTCATTTGAAACAAGAACTAGTTGAGTGAAGCTTACACGTCTTATTGGAGACTTGACAAGTCTGTGGACCTTATTTCTGATAATACTTTTAGGGGATCTTTCTTTATTTTTTTATTCGAGCAAAAGCAATTTGCTCTCTGCCCTCTCCTCATGTGCACAGCCTGATGTCAGCTTGATTAATAATGTCAGTGGAGGATATGAATTCAGAGAAAAGGTTTTCCTCTTGGCCTGGGATGGGGCTACAATTCTTCCTCTGCAGTCTACACGAAGGTTTTGGCTGTCTCTGACAGCACCCAGCTGGCTGCACTTGGTGATGTTGCTTTCCTTCTTGGTGGGTGGCTCCAAGTGTCAGACCGGGGTGGAATCAAGGCCTTGGAATACATGCCAAAGACTTATTTAGCTGGGATGAGCTCAGAGTACTTCCCTTTGAAATGCTGGAAAAGCAAAAGATGACTGTGATGTAACACAATCTCTCTTTATCAACTTGGAGGATGTAAATGACCTTATTCAGTGCTTGTGTCTCACTATCATAATGGAAAGCTCTCCTCCCCGCACCCTATAGAACCAGCTTTCCCCAGTTCTTTTCCCATCTCACTTTCCAGCAACTTGTTTGCCAGATTCTCGGCCCTTCCAGCTTCTCCGCCCACTGTTGTTTCTCTGTCTTCCTCACCCTCCTCCATCATCATCGTCTCAGCATCATGCCCCATCGTTGGGTTATTTTCAAGATTCTACACCAGACAAGTTGCTTAGGGAGGAGAGGCTTGATTGGGTCATCCACACTTTGGTTTCTGGACTCCTTTGAGACATGAAAAGTATTTTGAATATTTACTTCCACCTGCCAGATTTGACACCAGCCTTATGTTTTTGTAGAGAAACAGAAGCTAGAGAGAATACTCTGAGGCATCTTAAATGGCATTAGATACCTGTCACGGACGGTTGAATTGGGTACCCT
Organism: Ardeotis arabs; assembly: GCA_011801015.1. NCBI lineage: Eukaryota > Metazoa > Chordata > Aves > Otidiformes > Otididae > Ardeotis > Ardeotis arabs. The sequence continues at coordinate 11,998 of JAAGAY010015813.1, forward strand.
TCACATATCCAGTACAGTGCAGCTTGGCACTTGAATTTACGTTCCTGGGAGAAACTGCTGGCTAACTAGATAGCTGTCACGGTAATAGCGATCTGCAACCAGTAATTCACTCTGAGAGGAAAATAAGAATCTTAACCAATGGAATTTCCCATGTGTCCATCTCTCGGTACGACTCGAAATACAAAATCAAAAAACGACATGCCAAGGCTTTCCATCTAATAGGTCATAACCTCTTAAAACTTCTTTCAAACTGTCTTTTTTACTTTTAATCAATTGTGTATCGGCTTTGCAGCAAATTCCTTTTGTTCCCCTTTGTCTCATCCCTGGTGTCTCAGATATCGATACTTCAAACTCTCTGTGCCTTGGTTTCCCGTTCTCCTATCCTTAGTAATTTAAGAGTAACCCTGCTTCTTTAAGCTCTGATCCACCAAACTGCTTAAGCAAGCACTAAATCCTCATAAAGGTCTTCTTGTGTCTGCATACTTTGTTTAATAGGGATAGATTTAGGCATATTACATAAAGGAAAATTCATGCTTAAAAAATTGTCCTTAACTGATGACTGAGAAAGGAAATTCCTTAGGGTCAAGTCTGTCTTTTATTCTGTGAGGACAGCACCATCATTATAAAGTCTGTAGCCTCACAGCAACGTAAATGGCAAAACGTTATTCTCACATTTCAGAGACTGGAAAATGCCCGTCAGAAGGATATATATCTGCTAACCAAGGATGCACAACATCTTCTCTACTGTGTGGTTTTGGGACAGTTTTACATTCTTCAAGTCGGTGGGTCGATTTTTCTAGAAATTCAGTTCCACTGTGTAATAAATCTCACTGTTTGTAGAGTTTATCCCAGACTAACTGCAGCCCATATTAATCTTATTACATTCCTCCCTTGCATGATCCCATCGCTCTGTGCGGTTTTAAATACCCGTAGCAAGCACACAGATGTATGCGTTTCCTCAGTGATATGAATGCAGTCCACAGATTTTTGCTATCCACTGCAAATAAGTGAATGTGACAATGAACGTTCTGACATGCATTGAAATTTGGGGTAAGATTAGGGGTTTTTTTTGTTTTGTATTTTTTTTGCTGCGGAATAGCTAATAGTATCATGAATGAACAGATAGGTGGTAGCACTGTTGACTTTTTGATTTCGTTTTTGGCCCCTTCAATAAGTATTTTGACATCCATTTTGATCAAAAACACCAAAGTCAGTTTGGTTCAAATCCCCTCCGGGAATGCCCGGATCCCCATATTAGCTTAGCTTTGCTTATTAGTTCATACCTTCGCACAGTGAGGGCTCAGGCTTTCATCTCAGCTGTTCCACTTCCTCATTATAGCGGGATTAGTCAAATCACATCAGCAAATGGATCTGCATTGCTGGCCCTCGGTAGTGTGAAACTTTCATAAGGAAGAATTTTAGGATATGACTCTGAGTCAGAAGACTTTCTTCTTGAGCAAGAATTAACTAGAGCTGTGTGAAACTTGGCAGATCAAAATTCAGAGGTTGTGCAAAGTTGAAAAAATAATAATAAGAATTTTTTTTTTTTAATACTATACTTCTGTTTGCATTTCTGGAGTTTGTCAGAGATCCTGTCTTTGGTGAACTCACAAGAAAGGGTCTATTGGCTTTGAGTTGTGCTTTGCAAGTCACAGGTATGTTTTTAGGGGAAGGAAACTTCATTGCCAGCTTACAGGTTGGGACCTGTAGAGGTTAGCGAATTTACAGATGTGTCAGTGATTCTTGAGCAAATGCATTCATGCTTGTGTCTTGCTCCTGCAAAATGTGGGACAATTGTTCTTTCTCGTTTATTTTGACTCCAAGCTTTAAATACTGACTCTTATTTTGAGATAATGACTACTGAACAGTGAGAAATCTGTTTATCTCAGACATGGCACTGAAAGTTTGTTATTGTACAGTTAAATAAGAAAATTAACACTTTCACCAGAAAACAACTGTGGTTTTTCTCCATTTGAAAATCCTCTGACTTTTCATTGTCAAATTAAGGCAGATTTGAATTTGGTGAGAACGTTTGTATGCAGGTCATATCTTTATGCAAATACTGAGACAAATTTAATATTAGCTCTTGAAATTCTGGGCTTGCTTGAAAAACAAATGACTCTGTGCAATGAGACAGGGAAAATTCTTTCTGATAAAACCAACACTGCATCAGTAGTCACATTGAACTTTCCATTTCTTTCAGAAGTTGAAAAATCAGTACACAAGCAACCGGATGTGACCTGAACCTGGACTTTTGCCTATCATTTCTTAGGCTTACTAGCAAGGAAAAAAAAAAAAAAAGAAAAAGAAGAAGGAAGAAAAATAGGGACTAGGAAGAAGTAGCTTTATTACCTTCAGAAAGCCTCATCAGGCTCCTTCAGCTTGGAGAGCTTTCAAATGTTTTCTGTAGCTCTTATGGACTGTAACAACCAGTCAGAGATGCAGAACACTGGTGAAGGGTGAGATGCTGGGATTTTTCCCACCTATTGGCTCAGGATGAGGTAACTCACCCCACTTAGAACAACATTGGCTTTTCTAGGTGGCCTCCGTCAAGCGCGACTGCAGCTCTCCCTCGTACCTCACGCTGAGTTTTATGTCCAAAGAATTAAAACAGTGAGCCTGACTCATTCCTCCAAGCTGGCATCCACCACCAGGTCTGGGGAGAACAAAACCCCATCAGTCTCCGTGCTGGGTGCTGATAGCAAGGTAGCGCCAACCACCTCAGCCCTGCTTGCGAAACCTCATGTTTTCTCATTGCTGTTGTGTTTCTATTACCACCCCCCACACTCCTGTTCCTCCTTCACAGCTCTGTTTTTAAATGACTCCTTCTTTGACGAAGAGAGAGACTCCTGTTCACGGCCTTGACAGGCCCCATGAGTTTCACTAAGTCATTCACGAGTGTCACTTACCCCGTGTGGGTGGCCTTGAAGAAGGCAACCGACAACACCAGGCAATGTGCATTAGGCAATGGGCTTCATAATCCCCCCTTTTTCCTTCATCTCCTTCCCTCTCTGCCACTCTGGGCCCCTTTTGCTGGCCCAAGCCCTAACAAAATTAACGTGTTTCTTTGGACCATACCTCTCAGCATAGTAACCGCATTCTCTTGCTCTCTCGTTTCATCTGCATCTCTTTCCTGGCTGCAGTTATAATCCGGTGGGTAGGAATGGGAGAGACTGTGGCTTTGAATTCTTTGGCTCATTTACCCTACTGCCTGGAAACCTCTTGCCAGCGCATCTCATGTCTGTCTTTCATGCTGTAAAATGACAGCCCTAAAGGCTGGCATTCTGCTCAGCCAAAGGAGGAAGACAGCACATGAATCAGCATCTCCGTAAGATCTCCAGAGAAAGGAGATAACACACACATCCTCGCTCGTGGCTCACAATAACAGTTTGTTATCTCTGGCCCAATTCAGTTTGTGGCAACTGGCTCCTGAAAGATGGATTCATTTCCAATTGCAATGGTCATTCTCTCAAAGCGTGTCTTCTCTGATTAGGAGCCTATGCAGACCCTCAAATCATTTCATTAAGGCAGGAAACAGGATGGTCTGGGGAGAGACAGGGGTAGGGGCGGGAAAATCAACAAAAAGCAATTAAAAAAAAAAATATAATGATACAGCTTTTGATAGGCTGGTGGAAAATGACAAACTTGGCCATACACATGCCTCAGACCTCAGCTACCTTATCCAGGCACTGTTTATCAGGATTCACTAATGAAAATAATATGTTAGTTCTTTAGAGGAGAGATCAGCTTCTACAGCTATCCACACCAAACACCTGTACTCTAAGTACTGTCATAACACAGATAGAGTAATTAATGGTAGCTCCCTGGTCTTGTGTATCAGGGAGGAACACTAATGAGATTTATCCTACCTGAAGGAAAGCATGAAGCTCCCATTAGGAGAAACTCGAGTGTCTGCTGGGCTGGGTGCATCATTGCACCAGTGGGAGAGACAGAGAGGGAGCTGGTGAGAAGGTAGGAGGAAAGACTGCTGGCTTCATACCTCAACTCAAGGGAGGGATGATCTTCATCAGAGTGTGTTTCATCCTTAGACCTAAGGTGTCTCCATCTCAGTTCATAACCCAGGTTCCCATTTCACTCAATACAGAGGAATAAGCATTTTAAGGATTGATTCACCTGACCCAAGTTGAGCAAAGCCTTTAAGATGAGATTAGTTGATGCTTAGACTGTATTTATTATGCTGACTAGATTCTCAGTGAACACCACATACGCTGAAATGACTAACTGACTGAAATATTTCCCTTACAGCAGACATCTCTCTTTAGTCAGTAATCATATTCAGGAATCACAAATATAACATCAATCAGACTGGAGTGTAAGAAAAATCTACAATATGGAGTAAGGTACCAAGAGAACTGTGTAAGAATTATCTTTTATGTCTGTCCTCTCACTAAATCATTATCCCTCTTTCCCTGTACAATGGACATAGACTCAAAGTTTACATAACTCTATCTCTACACACTGGTCATGATTCATGCCTTTCATCTTGTGAAACAGTAACGCACAGGGTTTGTGCTTGCACATACAGGCAGGGCATGAGTGATGATAAAACAATACAGGAGGCTAAGGTGAACCCATACCTTTCTTTAATGAAAATGGGATGAGGCTGTGGAAAGTAAGGATGAATGAATTACTTCCATTCTGGGTTCCCTTTTCTATCCATCAGTAGAAGCCTCCACCTTCTGATGTTAACATGAGGCATATTCTCATGTCATGCACTGTATTAATAATGAAAAAGAGAGTATTTTGAGGAATTCTTAACACTTTGCCTGCACCAGTCATTTTTCTCATCTTGGGCTGATCAAAATTGCTCCATAATTCTTCATATTTCATAGCTGCTTAGCAGGTGTCAAGGTTTATGGCATTGCTGAAACATCCAATCACCACAGACTCTCTAAGACTCATTTAGAATAACATGAAAATAATATAATCAGCTTCAACGCGTCAGGAAACCAATAGCCTGTCAGAGGGTGAAATCCATGCTGCCAGCTGTCAAGAGGCTCTAGATTTAGAACATAGTAAAACTTTTACAACCAAACCCTGAGGCCAAATTCCTCCCATCATTAGTTTTTTCAAGGAAGCAACCAGTAGTCAACTCTGAGGCATAGATTTATTGAGAAGAGGTATAAAACAGATAAATATATCAGAAAATCCCGTTCATTTATTAGCCCATGAATATTATGGACACAATGCCCTGGAGAAGTTAAAATGGAGAATTTGGAATATTCAGCATCCTGAGACTAGAAGACGTTAAAAATCCAATATGACCATTATGTTCCAAGCAAAAGAGACAGGACAGGATTGATTCCTTCTTCTGAGGAGCAAACCCAGGTACATATTATCATACTGCTCTACAACATCCAGTCACTATACTAAGTGCTCTTTACATGTGTGGGAGAAGTAGTCCCATCCCATGAATCCTCCCAGACGAGGAGATAAAACTGATCAGACACAGAAGAAAGCAATACTATGTTCATCTAGGAAATAAGAAAAGAAACAGAAAGAAATTAGGTGAGTTGACTAAGAGATCGAATGAGATTAGATAAAATTACTGAAGTCATAAAGTACACCTACACATCTACTGCCTGAACCCATACTCCCTAAGTCTGAACATCAGCATGTCCTTCCTTGTAAAGGCTGAGATTGTCCTCTTTCATTTTGGTAGTATAGGAGACGTGGAATTAGGAAAAAAAACTCTTGACATCTTTTCTTGAAATCATGGCATATTTTGGAGATATACCATAATAGCAAAGACAAGGACCCTTAATATTCTGTCGTCCTTGAAAAAGAAGTGGAATTGGATTCTTTTGGTAATAACATTAATGACATTTCATGAAATATTTTTTTCATCTTTCTAAGTGCTCTGTCTATATGTATTATACACAAGTATATATATATATATATATATGTTCCTTCTTTTGGAATATCTAAGTGTAATTCCCTCAGTCTGCCCTCACAGGCCATGTTAGCTGGACTTCTGATTGTTCTTGCTGCTTTCCTCTGAACTCTGTATAGTTGTTTCACCTCTTGTTCTTGAAATCCAGTGGCCAACATTGAATTCAGTAGTTGTCTGAGACCTTCACACCCTGTTCTCCTTTTCTCCCAAGTAAAACTTCAGTTAACTAGTGGACAGCAAGGTTTTATATGCTTTATTGATATAAGTCCTATGACCTCTATATGCTTTAACAAGACCAACAATCTCATTTGCAGTTGTTTGATTTTTTTTTTATTTATATCTTTGTGTACAACTATCCTATGTTCTTATGTTTAATCTGATGAGGAAAAAAAAAAAACAAAACACCACCATTTGTGGTTCTTTAGGAGTAGTTTCAGTCTATAAAATGCCTCAAAATTAACCCTGATTATTTCATATTCTCAAAAGTAATCTTATTCTCAAGTGGTCTGATCATTCAGAATCTTCGGAGACACAACCCTAACAATCAAATCAATTAACTGTGTAACTGTGGAATTACACGTGTGTAAAACTCACTGAAAACTGGGAACTAAGTACCTGTGTAAGGGTAACCATGTGTTTATGTGCTTGCTAAATGAGGCTTTTAGTTCAATTCAGAACCAAAAAGAGGAAAAGCTTTTCCCTTCCATGGCTAATGTAGGCACCGATGTGTATGTGTGAATGGGGAGGTGCGTATCGCTGTGCACAGTACCAAGGAGAGGGGAAAGGAGTACTCTTTTCACTTGTCACCTCCACCACATTAAATATTAATATCCGTTTCACTCTCTTTTCCACTGAGGTAGAACTTACCTCTGGATTCCTTTACCACTACTTTATTATTTTGTTTAACTTTCAATACACTGTTAACAATGATTTGCTGATGGTGCTCTCACAAAGAATGAAATAAAATCAAATCAGCTTCCAGGAAACAGAGTTGAGATTTTTCTTTTTTTTTTTTTCCCAGTGAAATATTGTACCCTACTTTTTTCCAAGTAACTTCAACTCCTCTTGTCTTTCATGGACTCTCAAACACCTTAGCATACAGCCCTGAATGTATTTTCATGAATTTCGCAGTGGCTAAGGAAATTCTGAACGTGTACGTGTGCACCAAAGCACACTATTGTTCTGAAAGTGGAAAAAAGTTAAAAAGAACATAATTTAATGTACATCTATAGAGCAGGTTTGGAGTACTGACGTCAAGATTGTTTTAAACTTTGTAATAATTTTGATTTATCTTTCAACTTTGGGGTTTAAATTTTCCAAATCTTGTTTCTTTTTCCCTTCCCTTCTCCTTCTTCCCCCTTCCTTTCCCTTCCATTCCCATTGTGGCTGGCTATGATAAACACCAGGACTAAGAATTAGTGACAAAAGCCTGGAGCTAAGAGGTAGGGAGACAGGGATGAGGATTGTCTAGGCGCACAAGGGCAGGCAGGATAACCTCCATTTGCTAAAAAGCACAGCACTCCCATGGTCTCCTCTGTGACCTGCTGCGAAAGGGTTACCTTATCTGGACTAGGGATGAGAGCCCCACTCTCCAGGAATTCCTCTGTTATGCTGCAAATCGCAGGAAGATCTGTGTGGGTACCCACATGAGGCAACATGCCAACATTTATTATTTCTTTTCCCCTTTAATAAAAAATAATTAATAGAAAATTGCATTGAGGAGGCACTAAAAGGATCATCTTGTTGTAAAATGAAATTCTTCAACTTTAGTAACTGTCAAAATTAAGACAGTCTGAAAACTCTTCTATCAGCCCCTTCAAACCTATACGTGATGCAGGCTTTTATTGCACGACATAGTGCTGCCTTTCCCATGATACTCTTCCCTCCGTAAGAACAGAAGATGCAAGGTCTACAGCTGAAGGGGAGCAATTCATATATGAGGTTGCCAATTTTACTGCTCTTGCCTCGTTTGTTGCAGAATTTGAGAGGTATTTCCATAAATAAAACCCTGCCTTCAGGATTATACTCTGCCTATTCCTACAGCTGCTGGATGACTCCATCAAGGTTGCTTGGTACAAACTTCTCACAATTGGTCACTCATGGATTTTTTTGTGTTGTGCCTTGAGTTTCTGAGGTCTGATAGGCAGGAGGAACATAGACGTGGTTCAGATAATCTCCCTCAAGTCCCTGATATCCTTACTTTGCTGTGTCCTGATGAAGTATTATCTACTCCTAAGTGCAACAGAAATCAACAGAAATTTCTTCAAATAAATAAGTAATGTTGGATTTTTCTGCCTTAGTTCCTCTGGAGGACAATTAATCTTATCCCAAGGTAGTCATCCAAGACATATTAGATGAAGCACGAGAAAATAAGTAGTTCAGAGAGAGAAATTACTTTTAGAAGATAAAGTTGGATGAGATTAATAAGGTATAAACGCTTAAACCTTTGCCAAAGCAGGCACTCAGAGCTCAGCTTGGACAACAAAATAACCAGATACTTTTCATGTTAATCTTAATCTATTTATCAGGTTCCCATTAGTAAAATAAGGATAATGTTCCCATCTCAGAGGGACATTCTGCAGATGATTAACATTGGAAGATCACTCAGGAATGCTGAAAAAAGGCCAGGAGGAAACTAACAGTTCTGTCTTTAGAGCAGCCTTTGAACTACAGATGTGAAATATATCCTAGAAGCAAATACTCCATAATAAAGCTAAAATTTTGTAACTAATTGCTGCTGCTGCCTGGGAATGGTTCTCACCATGGGAGGTTCCCATTTAGATATAGTAAGCCACCATATCGTTAAGTTGCATGATAACATGTATTAAAAGGGAGAAACGTGAAGTTTCACATGCAACTTTTGTTTTCACTTATTTTAATTACAGAGAAATTAACTTCGCAAATGTAGTCCCATTGATACTTCTTCATATAGATTTGTGTGCACATGCTGGTCTGTGTGTGCAATGTATAACAATGTATGAATATATACATGAATAGAGAAGCAAAAAAAAATATTCTTAACTCTTTCACCTTCTGGACACTTTTCCTTCTTTCCAGGGAATAAAATGTTACAAGTGTCCCATTTTCCAAAATGAGCAAAATAAAGCAAAAAAAAAAAAAAAGTTATAAATTCAACTATGTGTCCAAAAGAACAGCTTCAAATATTATTAAAGAAAGAGGATTTGTATGTCTAAAAGTTCTAAATAACTTCTGAAAATGCTTATCATGGTCAGTGTAGAGATTCATGATTCTGAGTGCCTCATTTATTTATACAGATAAATTTTTATATTTATTTATACAGATATATTTAATTTATATTTATTCATATAATATTTATATAATATTATATTTAATTAATCTATTTATTTATATAGATACACTGACTGTTAGTGAGTTCAGGTTCATATATATAAGGCTTGGAATTCCAAAGTGAATGTGAACAACCCCGTCCCTCAAATACTGGGAATAAAGACTGGTAATAAACTAGAGAATTAATAGCAAGTGCACTTATTGCCATGGAAACACAGCCAAAACAAATATTAGGAGGTTTTGATTCCCAGAATTCACACATGCCAATACCATTATTCTATGGAGTTACCCATAGCCCCAGTGATCCTATGCGTGCAATGTGCCTGCACAACACTGATATTCCTTTCTGTACGTGCGGTGTGAGCTCTCTCCCACTTTTCGATCTCTACTGAGGTAATATCAACTGGAGTATTAATAATAGCACTCGTCTAAATTTGGAATTGAAGGGATAGGGGAGAAGACTGGGTGGGAACTGGGCGATTTCAGTTTGTTTTGTCCTGTTTCTATGCTCATACTCGTATTTGTCTCGGACTGCTTGGATGTTGCCATAGTGACCTTTGATAAATCCATGTTACGGATGCTGTGAAATATAAAGCCATGCCACATTTCAGGGAGTGTAAATTCACAGAATAAAGCAGGGGGCTGGGAGCTTCAAAGGTATATTGGTCAGATTTAGCTCTCTCATCCATTCTAATAAATACTTTTCTCTTAATTAAAAAGTATATGCCTGCTAGCCTAGAAATTCATTCCACTTTTGAGAAGTTTATATGAGAAAAATCATAAAGTGTTCAAAGCAGTAGGCTGCATTTGATCAGCCTATATAATTTACATTTATTTTGTGTTGTTAATAAAGCCACCTTTGCCTCGCTGATGTGATGCTTTGTGAGTGTTTCCTAATTCAGGAGAGAAAAGAGAACAGACTCAGATCATTCTTGCTTCCAAAGCACTAAAGTTCACGGAAACCAAAAGAAACTTTCCACTGTGTACCTAAGGCATACGACAACACCTCTAGGAGCTCTACCTCCAACTGGCAGACATCAATCATGCTCATCTATATCTTGGAAGGCACAGACTTCATTTGTTTACAGGTGGCCACTTAAAAAACGGATGTTTAATTCAAGCTAGGGAGAAATAAACCATGAGCAGAAATGGGTACTTTGAGACATGACTTACTCTATGCCTTAGACATCCAATCCAGGATAGGATTCAACATTTAAGTTTTAGATGTGAACGTTAGGTGAGGTGAACCCCAAACTAAATGCATCCATAGCGGTTGTTAGCATCAGGAATGAAAGTCCCATCATACCCCTAAAAATGTAGGGGGGGAATCCATCATTCCACAGCCAGTCTGTGATAAAGGCAGGACCCAACTGCAGCTCTTGAAAATCTCTGGGCCTCTGTTGCAAAGACTTGAAAGCCCGTGTTCATCCTGCCTGATGTTTTAGAGAAGTCACTGAAGCTTTCTGAAGAGCTTTCTCATTCCACTCTCTCTATAATCAGTGCAGAGAAACTGCCAATTTGGAGGACGGTTTATCCTAGCAATCATAAACCACTGCCCAAAAATGGGGTGAATGCTCCACGTGTCTTTCCAGAGCTGACAGGCAGAAGCTTGATGATTAACTTAGATTAAGTGCTGAGGGTAGAATTAATCTCCCTTAACCATAGCCGTTTAAAATATAAGCCCCTGCTTTAAGCCAGGTTTCCTGCTTTTATCAGTGAAAGGTCACTTGAGAGGGCATTTCATGCCATCTATTTTAGACAATTATCTAAAGATGGATGAATCTAACAGAGGGGTCTGTGACAAGAGAGGAAATTTTGGGTGATGACTTCCCTACCAACGGCTAGTACTAGTATCTTTTTATTCTCCTTAATTACATTATTAGCTATGTCCGTTCAAGGACACAACCTCTAATGTTTCCAAGATACAGTAAGATCCCCATCCAGGAAACACTCATAAACTGCAGCTGTGGCAACCTGCTTGCACTCCAGCACCATGTACCTCCACTCATTTGTTCACTTTGACACTTTCCAACCTCCTTTAATGCCTGCATATCCTCTCTCACGGACCTGCCGCTCCAGTTACTCTGACGACCGCACAAGCAGAGGTGCTCAGCCAGCCACTCAGCCTCTTAGGAGGGCTCTCCAGTTTTGCTGTCCTCTGCTTGGCATTGCAGCAGCTTTGTCATCCAACACTGGATCCAGCAGTGACCAGCTCCACACACCACAGTTCCCAGCGGCTATGAGATTACAGGCCAGGTCACAAATTAAACTTGCACACCTCTTTTTGTGTTGTTTTGGAATTTATGGTGAAGTAGTCTTCACATTACTTAATTTCATTTAAAAGTTAAGCAATTAGACGAAGGAAGATGGCCAGGCTTCCTGTATAGTCAATGAAGAGAATAAAGCCCCTAAATAAGATTTAAGGGAAGGCTCTATAACCTAGGTGATTTGCCCTCTGGCAGGCATTTCCAGAAGGTAACTCATCCCATCCTTTAGTGTTTGAAACAGAGAGCATTTCCTACAGTTAACAGTTCCTACAGCTGTTGCTTACCCTTCTGTTAACTATAGAGATAAAACTAGTACCACAAGCAAGACTTTTTTTTTTTCTAAGACTCCTAAATTATAAGATCATAGAATTTTTTGAGTTGCAAGGGACTTTCGAAGATCGTCTCATCCAACCTCTCTACAAGGACCAAGGACATCTGTAACCACATCAAGGTTGCTCAAAGCCCCATCCAACCTAGCCTGGAACGTTTCCAACGACAGGGCATCCACAACTTCTCCAGGCTCCCATCATGATCAGCTTAAGTGGACTATATACGATTTCCATCCTGCTCTCTCTCTGTAGTCTTTTTCTCTGCTGTATTATCTTACTTGTATCTTAAGAACATGACATTTATGATACTCAGCTGTCTGTATATGTATGTGTGACTGTGTAATATTTCCAAAAATTGTTTTAATATATACGACATTTTAATCAAATTTCTGAGACTAGTAGGGCATTCCTCTAAGATATTCAACAAAAATAAGTGACCAAATAGAAAACAGAGGTCCAGTTAGAGTCATTCCTTACCTTATGCCAAGTAACCAGTTAAAAACAAGAGACACCTTGTATACTGAAATGCAAGAAGTCTTCATGTGTGGCTTACTCGCCTTTCAGCATAAAGAAATTAGGCTTTACTATCATGCCAGTGACAAATCAGATGACTGAGGATGGGATGGAAATAAATATTGGTGCATCTGGAAGAATTCAGAGAATATCGGTAAGAATGAGCCAATGTGTGGAAATCTTACCCTGCACTGAGAAACTAAGCAAACTCTCGCTCTTTAGCTAAACATGGGGAAGATTAAGATGTGTCTGGGTCACTGTCTCTAAGTGCTTATGCAGGACAAAATTCTCTCACAATGGAGAACTCTTTAGTGTGGTAAACTTTAAAAAAGAGTGGCATCTAGTTACACCAGGCTGGCAGAAAAAAAACAACCCCAAAAAAATATAAGTTCCTTGCGGCAAAGTTAACTAGTGATCGAGATTACTAGCAAGGGAAAGAATGGATTTCCCAGTGGAAGAAGGATTTAAAAGGAGATCAAACGCTTTTCTAAGAAAGAGGCTCCAGCTGAAGCAGCACTTATGAGAAATGTGCAGGAATCCCTCTGTCATTTTATCCTGGTTTGTGATTGGCGAGGTGTCAAAATAGGTGATTGCAGTGGTTTTTTTCTGGCCTTGAAATCTGTGCTACCAGAAATGAAAAGCAGATCATTTTGTCTAGTCGGCACCAGGACACTAGGTGGCCCACAAACCACACACACACCCACACCCACCCACACACACGTGTGCGTACACACGCAGACGCTCATCGCGAGCTGTTGAGGGACCAAAAGTCAACCCTGGAGAACACATCTGTCGGAGCTCTGCGTGGTACTGCCAGGGATATTGCCCATTACACGATTTGTACATAGTTAGGCTTAGCCAACCTAAGCTGATTGCAGGTACTTAAAATTGCTTTTGTGCCATGAACACTTAACGCTAAACCTCTTTTAATTTGCACCGTGCTACTCAGAGAGATCATATCATTCTTCTGTTCAGCGTAAATTCCCAATCTGGCAAACCTAGCCTGCTTAGGTATTTTTTTTTTAATAATAATTAAAAAAAGAATTTAATAAGGATTTGAGTTTCTTTATTGAGCTTTTATTGTCCAGTCTTGTAATTGAATCACTCTACTGTGACAGCAGGTCCGAGGCTGTTATTAGCAAATTCTATAAACAATGGACTTGATCCCTTTATGAAAAAGCATTGCATGGGGAATAGTTAATCTGGGCTAAAAAAAAAATGAAGCTCTGGGGAGGAAAGGGGGGGAAATACAATTGCAGATTCCAATATTTAAAACTGTTTCTGCCCTTTCCCATTCCAGTCCCCTCCTCCCTCCACTTTCCTTCTCCCACCGCTCAGCTGCTCAAATCCCTTTTTTGTTCTTTGTGACCTGATTCTCTGAGGCAGAACTTGCTTGCAACATGATCACTAGGGAGGAAATTTTGTCTGCAGAGCAAAGCCTCCTCCTCTCTGAGAAGGCCATGCTACCACCGCTTTTCTAGGGAACTTTGACTGGATTTTTGAAGGCAAGCCATCACAGCTGGGAAACTCTAGACGCTGATTAAACAGATACTGAGGAGAGGAATGTAGTATTCCTCAGAGAGCGTTGATATTTAATTTGGACATCTCCATTGAGATGCCCCTCTACTCTGCTCCTGTGAGACCCCACCGGGAATACTGCTTCCAGCTTTGGAGCCCCCAACATAAGAAGGACATGGCCAGTTGGAGAGGGTCCAGAGGAGGGCCACAAAGATGATCAGAAAGCTGGAGCATCTCTCCTGTGAGGACAGGCTGAGAGAGTTGGGGATGTTCAGCTTGGAGAAGAGGAGGCTCCAGGGAGACCTTAGAGCAGCCTTCCAGTACCGAAAGGGGGCTACAGGAAAGATGGGGAGAAACTCTTCAGTAGGGCCTGTAGCAATAGGACAAGAGGTAATGGTTTTAAAATAGAGGGAGGTAGATTCAGACTAGATATTAATTTTTTTTTTTTACACTGAGGGTGGTGGAACACTGGCCCAGGTTGCCCAGAGAGGTGGTGGGTGCCCCAGACCTGGAAACATTCAAGGCCAGGTTGGACAGGGCTCTGAGCAACCTGATCTGGTTGGAGATGTCCCTGCTCCTTGCAGGGGGGTTGGACTGGATGGCCTTTAAAGGTCCCTTCCAACCCTAACGATTCGATGATTGACACTAGTTATTTTGAACTTTCTATGTAGTTGGTAGATTTCTAGGCAAGAGTATTGACCAAATATTGGGCGCAATTCAACCCACTCAAAAGCAGAGAACTGTATGAGTCAGTTGACATTTCCTAATCACACTGTGCTTAAGCATGGTTTCCACTGGCGATAAAACCTCCAAGATCTAGCTCCTTAGCTGATGTTGACATGGTAGTGGCATATATACACAAATTGAGTGTGGAATTTCTATGGCATCAAGTTTTCCAACTGCTACTTTGTCTCCTTGGGCTTCTTTTTTTATGCAAAACACTAAAGATGGGTGAACAATCATTTCTGTTGGAACAACAGCTGAGTGTTCTGATGTTCCAGGGCATAACCAAGGTACACAGGGTGTCCTTGGCCCATAGCCGACTTTGGAAAGGCTCTCTATTTCATTGTCTGACTTCTCTGCTCAGTTCATAATTTCTCTAGGGCAAAGTCTATTTCTTACTGTGCATTTAAATAGGTCACATCTGGAGCTGAATCTTGGCTGTGGTCACGTAGCACCACTGCTGTAGCAAACATTAATTGTAATAATAAATGACTGATCAGGACCGTGATGATAGTGAGGTTAAAGAAATATTGATTAATACGTTATGATAATAGTTCTAAATGCGAACTTTAACCCAGCAGAAATCAGTAGAAATGTTGCAGACATTTTAATTGCATTTAGACCAGCTTCCATTGACATTGCATAACCAACACTAAGACCTTCGGTTTTTTTGCGGGTCTCAAAGGTAAGGTTGGTTTCAGAACAGGAGACCTGATAGGAGAAATCTAATGTTCCAATATGGAAGAAAGAAGATATCTGTGTGACCAACAAGCACGAAAATCAGAAAAGAGGCAGAATTGAACCATTCTATGATTCTGTAATTGTGAAGAGCTTAATGAAGCTAGAAGATGAAGTTATATAACACAGGCAATTGGGTTTCTGTGTTCAACAGGAAGACTATCTTCGAGCAAACCATAGAAGTCGGAACATAAAGCATTCAAATTTGGGGAAGATGGAGGATTAGACAAAGACAAAAGTGTCAAGGTATATAGAAAGTCTATGGTAGCTATGACAAAAGTATGGAGAGGAAAATAAAATCTTATATAAAATATTGATAAACCAAATAGTTTGGGCTTACCGATTTCAGCTTTATTTGAGTGAGGAATATTTTTTGTGAAGGAATGACACAGGAGAAGGCACAGGATGAAAGAAGTGGAAGACGTTGTCATGCTGCAGATCAAGGAAAATGCCAGATGAAAAGGTGTAGAGGGTAAAGCCCAAACTTAGGCACAGACACCACTAAGGGCTGTGAATACACATTGAAAAGTAACAAGTTGCCAACATTCTGCCTGGAAAAAGCTTGAGACTCTGTAAAAAGCATCCACATCAGTACGTCCTACTCTCCCTGGCAGTGAGCAGTTTCAATGAAATTTGGCCATGGAAAAGGGGAAAACAAATCGCAGACTTTCACTACATAAATGGGGTTGGTGGAGGAGATGTAGCTACTCAGAGATGTAGAGCAGAAGGATGAAGAGTCACATGTTTCAGAAAGGGAAACTATGGTTGGATATAATGAGAAATTTGCTCAAAACTCAATGGGACAAGGGCACAATCTGACTTAGGATATAGCCCTCTTTATGAGCAAGAGGTCGGACTAGGGACCTCCAGAGGTCTTTTTTTAAACTAGACATGTTTATGATTTCATGACATTATGAGAAACCATTGAGACTTGCAAGCCTCTAACTAAGTAATTTTCAACTCTACAGGATCAACTTCTAATTAATTTTTAATTTGTGCAAATCCATTTGTCCAGTAGGGTAAGAGGGTTTGTTGAAAGCATACCCATAGCAATTTGAATACATGTGTATAGAGAGCTGGAAAAGCAGATGGGAAAAATACAGTAAGAGTGAGTAACAAGTTTTTTGACCCTGCGTATGAAGCCCTTAAGTAGGAATAAATTGAAAACTTCCACTGATACCGGAGCTTTTTGCTCTGAATTCTACTTGTATTTCAATGAGCTACTAATGACTGTATGGAGAAAAAATTGGCATCTCTCACTGAGATGAGCTACTAATGACTGCATGGAGAAAAACTTGGCATCTTTTACTACAATGAATTATCTGACTTGTAACTCGCCTTCACTATTTTGAACTGCAATATATATATTTGAACAATATACATATGTGAACATACACATGCCTGGCATTTTTCCTGTGCAATGCATAGAAAAAAAAAAAAAAAAGCCAATTATTTTAATGTGATGAAATTTAAATGTTGATCTGGGTGTTTCTATGGTCACGAACCTCTGTTTATAAGTTTGGTCTTCCCCCAGCAGCCAAAGAGGAACCTGGTGACCAATAGGAAAGCAAGACCTCATTCCATTAGCTTCATAATTCCACATTAAATGATGGGTTTAGTGCCATATGGTCAAGTCTGATACAAAGAAGAAAGAGAAAAAAAAATATACGCTCATTCAGGCACACAGGCATATGCACATACATGTGTATATGTAAAACATATGTGTATAAATATATATTTTGCACATGATTACCCTGTCGACTTCCTTCAGGAAATGGCACATGTTGATGAAGTGAGGTGAAAATTTTTAAACCTTTGCATATGACTCTTCACGCTATTAAGATTTACTTCAGTCTGGACTTCAGTTTGAGATTTTAATTTAAAATTTAACTGCATGGGATGCCTCACTGCAATTCTAATTTTCTGGAGTCAGCCTGGAAACCACAAAGCAGAATTCTTTCCAGGCGCTATGACTTTCAACACGTAACTTAAATGACAATACTGTTTTTACCTAATGGTCTAAACATCTTAAATATTAAATGAGGAATAAATTTGTCATGAGGTCAAGAGTTAAGAACTCTTAAATAAAAGAGTACTGAGAATGTGCACGTGAAAGACAGCGATAATATGATTTCCATACATGAATTTTCTTTTCAGATTACAATTCCACTAGCAAAAAGTCTCTGGGCTTATGTTATTACAGTTCCAAGTTTATCTTAAACCACAAACTAGAAAGGTCTTGATATTCATCTACTCAGCCTTCACCTGGTTCTTCTGACTGAACATGAAAAGATAAATTAAACTATTTTAGGTAGAATGAGCCTCCTAAAAATTGTCACCTTATTACCAATATTACAGCCATGCCAGGGAGCTACCAACCAAGATCCTAACGGTAGAAAAACCCTTGTAAAAGACATACTTTGCTACAGAGACAGAAAAAGAGTGAGAAAAAGCAGATTTTCTTATTGCAAGTTTGGAAACAAAGTGCAAAGCTGCTTTGCTCAGGGTGGAATAAAACATCTCTAAAGCTGAATGTAGATCTTTCAATACTGGTTCAGCGAGAATCTGAACATTGGCTTGCCAGCATGGGTCAAATTAAAAGGTGATATCTACAGCCCTCGTTCATTAGCATTTACAATATAAATCAATTGTTACTCCCAGGGGTGAATTTTAATTTTCACATGAGTTGTGCTTACACTAAAACTGCTGATCTGTACACAGAGCCAAAAGCTTTCTATTAAAGGAAGCACATCTTACGGGCACATCTAAAACCATTCCTGAGTTGTGTTTTTGGGGACACTCCAGACTGGCACTCAGTCTGAAGGTACTAATCCAAACGTGAAGGGAGAAAGTCAGCTTCAAACAACATTTATTCCACTTTCCAGCACTGACCTTCTGCGCAATTGCAGCCATGTCATGTCAACCCCAAACCCACTGCTCGCTCTCAACACACCTTGACTGCTAATCTCTAATAACGGGATGTGCTATGGTTATCCACTGATTTTAAGGAATTGGTGATCCTGGCTGGAAAATCTATATGCTACCCCAACACAAGAAATTTCAATTTGATCTTATTAGGTCTTGGACATGAAAATGGGGACAGGCTGAGTCAGTAGTTGGCTAGGAGGTAGACCTTTTCCCTGACAGACCCAACCACTACCGCTCCGGGAAGTGGTGGTGGTAATTCAGGAGGTGTTGCTTTTTCCAGTGCCTCTGTCTGTGCTACTTTATTTTTTCCCCTCAAATTCCCTGCTGTTGCCTGGACACATCAATGCTGAGGTCTCCACAGCTGGGAAGTCACTCAGTGTTGAACTGCCCTGCAGACCAGGCAGTCTGGTGGAATGAAGGATCATTTCCAAAGAAGGTGAAAGGACCACAATCAATGCTCTCTCTTCGCCCCCCCGCCATAGGACAAGGAGTGCATTGACAATTACTCTGCTTTCTCCTGCAACATCTCAAGTGATAAGAGGAGAGTATATTGGAAGTAGAGGAGCTAATAAGGGATTTATCTCGGAGTAGCACATTTTCAATTCATGATTTCACATGGATGTTTTCAAAGCTGTTCCCTTCTTGGGTTCCTTAGTAAAAAAGTGCTTATGTTGTTCTCTGAAAGAACCGACTCCAAGGGTGTATTCTCACCGAGGTCTGACCAACTCCAGCTTCAAGAAAGCATGACCATGTTGAGAGTTCCACTGGTACTGGGAGATTCATACCAATGCCCTTGAAAGAGTGGAAGTGAGGAGAAATTAGAAAACATTTACTCAGGGAGAAAAAAACACTGAAGCAGCTTCTCTTTTATAGGCAAGACAGATCAATGTTTGCTGTTTTCCAAATCTCTTAGCATATTCTCAAGGAATTTTTTTTTTCTTCAAAATACAAATGATTTCTTATGAATCAAGTAAATTATATTTATTTTCATTGCCTCGTGTGTTTCACATAAAATATTGAAAAAAAAAATTAGTCCCATTTGGGCATCTCCTACAATATTGTGAATTCATTGTTGCTAAATCTTTAATTTCTTTTAGAAGGCAAAGTCATTCTTCAGTGGAAACAAACTGTAAAAGCATTTTAAAGTAGTAATAACAGGAAGCGATGGGGAAATTTCAGTGAAGAAGCATGAAGACAAGAATCATAGGAGCTGCATTGCTGCATTAATGCACTATGAGACCTAGCTGATGAAGTCTCAAGAGTGAGACAGGAACGTGAAGCTACTAGGTTTTAAAACAAACAATCAAAACCTCTGGACAGGCTTTACCTGCAATACCAAGTGCCATCCTAGGTATGCAGAGCTTCTCTTGTCTGTTCATTTGGATCAGTGTCTCGGTGGAGGAATTGTCTGTTTGAAGTTTGAAGTAGTGGAGAACAAAGAAGAACCTGGAGAAAGTATCTGCCAGAGAGCAAAAGGACAAGAGGAGGGAATGGAAAAATTCCTGAAGTAGTGTGCAAAGTTAATTAAGCTACTGGAAGGTCTTAATTAATCAAATGGTTTTGAATAGCAAAACCAGCCAAACATATGCAAAATCTCTTCTGTGGGAAGAGATGGATCGGCCAGAGAAAGGATGGATCCGAATTTGAAAGAGTAGGGTTTTTTTTTCTTCCTGACCTATACAATCTGGCTTGGCTAATAAGCATCTATATGTTCAAATGAGAAGGAGACAAGCCAGAATCATAGAATATTTTGGGTTGGAAAGGACCTTTAAAGCCCATCCAGTCCAATCCCCCTGCAAGGAGCAGGGACATCTCCAACCAGATCAGGTCGCTCAGAGCTTCATCCAACCTGGCCTGGAATGTTTCCAGGGATGGGGCCCTCAAACCTCTCTAGGCAACCTGGGCCAGTGTTTCACCACCCTCTTTGGTATGGATTTTGACCATTTTTTGATGATCAGAAATAGATCACATGAACCAGCTTTCAAAAAAGGAGTACAAGAAATGGTCATTGTAGATGTCTGAATAAAGTCCCTAAAATACTCTGTTTAAAAGTTCCGTAACCAATCGAGAATTTAAAGTAGTTCTGCTCACTTACCTTTTCCCGAAACCCAACTTTTTTTTTTCTGAGAAGCACAAAAAGGAAATAGTATTTTTTGTCAAATTGATTGGCTCTACCAGCAGATCTCCAGCCAAACTATTCATAATCTGGTAAAGAAATGTTTCAGTATCTATTTACTAAAAAAATATATATATATTTTGAATCAAATTACCTGTGACAGTCACATTTAAGCTTAAAATACAAAAAAAAAGAAATCTGTGCAAAAACAGAAAGAGGAAAGTGATAAGGGAAAAACAGTCAGGAAAAAATAACTATTGTATAGGGAAAATCTGTCATTAATTTCTCAGCAGGTATGGTAGCTCAACTGACAGTTATTTTAGTTGCTGCAGGAATGGCTGGTTGAGTATCTCCAGGTTTTGCTAATCCTTGAGGTCAGAAAACAGCCAGGCACTGGGATTTTGAAGTGTTAACTTCTGTCAGTCTCTGAAAATAGGTTCATAGGTCAAGAATTGGAGAAGGGAATGACAATCTTTGTCTGAGCCTCATGCTTCTTACTGAGTTAAAACTAGAACTTAAGGCTGAAGGACTAGAAGGAAAATCTAGAGGCCAGGAGGTCTATGATGGTTATGTTGGAGGTTTAGGGGAATAGAGGAGAGCAGCCTAGGTCATTTACAAGAAGGAGTAGGAGGCGGCCCAGATCACTTCAGAGGTGAAATGAAGAAGTCTGGAAGCCCTGTTGTTTGAGATGGGGAACAGAAATGGCATAGGTAGCGTCAAGTCAGTTGGGAAAGGTGGAAACTGCAACACTGTGCAGGAAAAATCTCATCTGGGACATCTGAGAATGCAATTTTTCTTCCTCAACTTCCCCTTTGCATTGTCACAGCTGAACTAGGACATAGTTACATAAATATCTATGTATGGCTGGAGCACCCTGAGTGTTTGGAGATAACCTGACTGGTTAGAACATTGTAGGCTTAATCTGAATGGCACCAAAGAACCAGTTGAGGAACATGACCTTTGAATTTCACTTGGCAGAACAAGAAGGACTCTATCAGTGTTCCTGGAAAAAAAAAAAAGCTTTAATTAAATTGCAGTTCTAATCTAAAAAACCACTGTGCTGTGAACATGCAGTTTTATTGCTCTGAGGTCAGCATCTCTCAGTGGCTCCAGAGAAAAATGCGCTTGAGCTATCACGTAGCTAAAGGAGACATCTGTTTCAGCAGATTTACTCTGTCATCTTAGAGGTGAACACCATTATTAAAGAGCCTGTAAAGGAATTACATCTTCGTGTATTGACATTAAACTGGATTCTCACCTAACTCTGTCCTTCTAAGAGTTAGATGTCTATTCATAGCTAATCATCTGCAATTCTCTAGTCAACGGAATGACTGGGATGTTCAGAGGAAGGCTCATCCCATATATCTTAGATTCTCATTAATACTTTTGAGCTTTTTCCACTGAATACATATGTGATGTAGAGAGCTATCTGGACTCGACATCTAAATTTTAAATTAATGTAGTTAGGTGAAACAATAAATCAATTTTAGGGCAATATAAACCTCTTTTTTTTAAACATTGGAAGATTTTTGGATCACGTCTTCAGGTGTTCCTGATCAAAAGTACTTTATACATAAGGAAGATAAATCATCTTAATGAAGATAATCTTACGTAATTGCAAGGGAACTGAGACTTTAGGTAAAATTCCACGTCACAACACAAACAGTAAACGTATCCATGGTGATGACACTGTTGAACAGAACTTACTAGATGCTTATGTTGCTGTGTGAAGAAAGGACAGACTCAGTCTTTATGTAGCTCCATGTAGCGACTATAGAATCATGTTACTGGATGCTGGATGTAGTTAAATTCATCAGCTATAAAGATCTCAGTCCACATAACCACAAGCTGACACATTTTCAACTGTCAGGTTTTACCAAGCCTTTTCCCCACAAATGACTAATTTTGAAAACATTTTCATTTTTGCCCTAAGGTACGTTGTAAATCAATTATTTCCATTTGTTCTTATTCACTGAAATTGGATATAAACTCCTATGCCCATTTCACCACAGATTACTGAATAGACTTTGAAGGAAAACAGCTTTGGTTTCTCTGAGACTGATGAGATTCAGAGTCAACAGTGTACAGGAAAATGCTCTAGAATACATCAATATTTTGAACACATCTTGAAGGCTGACCCATATACTCTGCAAACAATGGATTTAGTCACTAACAAACTCTTCCCTTCAGTTTCATCCCAAACTTCCAAGCCATGGTGTAAGATAATGCTCAAGCATTCTTTGACTCCCAAACGTAGACTACCTGGGCAGAAGGTGTCACCTGGATCTCAAGTACACATAAGCATCTTTCAAAACCATGTTCAGTCACAACGTAAGTAAATGTAAGCTGCACAGATCATGTCTTGTGAACTAAAGGACACATATGGTGTAGGATAGTGCTAATAAGTAAAGGATTGATCACCCAACTACCCTCTCAAGTCAGTTCAGGTAAAATGTGGGACAAGATACTACTATTTTCTTTGTAACAAATCCAATGGGGATTCTGTGATAAATTCATTTGTACAAAGGTGTGAATCTACTTCTGTTTGGGAAACCTTCTAGGCTCTGGATTTCACTCCAGAAGGGAGTGAAAGTTCCTTTCGAAGACTTCTAAGGAGCAAACATTTTAAGGTATTTTGCAATATTTACCATCTCTGTGTGGCTTTCCCAGGTAGCCTTGGGCTTCTCAGATGACACTCAACACCTGTGTGCGAGGCAACTGAATTGAACCCCTTAAGGCAGGATTCATCTTCCAGGCCAAGATGTCTACATTTATGTGTCACTGTATGGAATTGATGTTTAAGCTATGATTAAAGTCAGTGCAGTGCTTGTCTGGGACAGGAGATCTACTCCAAGACATCCACTTACCAGGGTCCCTCTCACGTGTTCATGTTCTCAGACTAGGACTGACTCCTCTTCCTTCTTCATCATGTCGAACCCTCAGAAAAAATACCCACATCAGGTTAGGGACAATTTTCTCTCAATGCTGGGGAGACCATTGCAGTCCTGTTAGTCTAACGATATAATGTCAGGGTGTCTATCCTCTCCACATCTCCCAACCACCCATTCTTAGCATTGTTTCCTAATTATGTGCAGATTTCTAACCAATAACTCCTCTCCCTTTCACTCCTCTTCCTCAACTCATAATTGATCAGACACTGAACAGCTGCTGGCTATTTTCTCTTCCTGAGAAACACGCAGTAATTGTATGTATGGGCTCCAAATCCCTAAACATTTGGAGAGGAGAAGGACTTGAACAGGAGCCAGTTCTTTTTACAGCACTGGTACCAGCAGCAGTGGCAGGCATTTAAATCATGTTGGGTGGGGGGGGGTGGTGCTGGTGAGAGTAGAGTGGCGAGGTTGTCAAATTTGCTGAGATCCAGTCTGAGAGAGGGAACAGAGAGAAGAAAAAAATGTTAAAGAGAGAAAAAAAAGTGAAACTAGCAATCAACAAACCAAGGCAGCTCAAGTAGTTGGAGTACATCCCAGCTCTAGAGCGGTCAGATTACCTCCTAAACTAAAGGGCACTGTTCCTGCCCATGCTCACTCATATTTCCCAAAGTGCAGATCGCTGCACGGCAAACAGACCAGTTTCATCCTGCTTTAAACTGAGGGTTATCTGTGAGGAGCTTTGCCGTTTTCATGTCCAGCTCTAATCTCTGAAGAGAAAGAGACCCCTGCAGAAGCAACTCTCAACTGTATTGGGGGTGGTGTTTCTCCTGCTCTTCCTGCCGTGCAAAAAGTCTAAGCTAGCAGCCTTCTCATGAGGACATCGCAGCTTTGTGCCAAAAGTTAAATGAGTGAACTCAAGTCATATCCATGTACCAATGTGTCCCAAGCAAATACAATAACTGATTTGTCTGAGACCGACAGCTGCTTATCAAAACACACAGTATCAGGCACTTGCCTAATTGACCCTTTCTCATATAAAATCTCTCAAAAATCAATTATCAATTTGTTGGTGAAAATGCAAGAAGCAGAGTAATTAAGCCAAAAGCAAAAACTTCACCTCAGAAATATTCCTGAGATGTTTCACAAGAGTTTTCATTCATGTATATTGAGTCACTTCTTCAGTAGATTGCTTTTCCAAGATTAATATTAAAAACAATGCAAGAAAATGAACTAACACTGTAGTGGGATACATCTCTGGCATATGAAAGTAGGTATCTACCCTCACCTAAGTCATTCATAATCCCTCCCTATCAACACATACAAACACTTCTAGAAGGTGATTTATCACATTTCTAACGACGTGGCTTAGTTTAGCTAAAGACTAGGTTTTTAGTTAATCTAGATAAGACTTAGTTTATCTAAGACTCAGTGTTTAATGACTAGTGGCTAAAATTAGGTGACATGAGTTCCACTCCATGTCTCAAGCTATCTCTACATTTCAGCTGTAAAATCCTTTGACCTGAAATTTAAGGGTGAGTCTTATATTTCATGTTCTTTACAGAGATGGGCAAAGCACTACACTTGTTATTGAATTCACAGTAAAGCAGCACAGAGAAAGCTTGAAGATTTTATTTTCAGTGGTCGTGTAGAAACACAGATTTAGACATGAAATGTCCCACCCTTGATGCATCTCACTTAACAAGAAAGGGCTTACAGCAACGAGGGAAGTCTACTGGGGCTCTGTAGGCATGCCCCCTTCCTGAAGTTGCTAGCTGAAGACTAAAACCTAGTGCCCATCTCCTGCTCTTTGTCTCCACTCTCCAGATCATAATCATAGAATGATCATAAAATGGCTAGAATGCTCTGGGCTGGAAGGGACCTTGAAGATCATCTAGTTCCAACCCCACTTGCCCTGGGCAGGGACACCTCCCACTATATCAGGTTGCTCAAAGTCCCATCCACCCTCGCCTTGAAAACAGACATACCTGAACCATGGGTCAGGCCAAAAAGGTGCATTGGGCATATTGGGATCATAGCAAAGAGAGCAAGGTGCTCTACTACCAGGACAGGAGATCCAGGCTTGGGTGTGAGGTTATGTGGGGTAGGAGTTAATTATATCAGTCTCACAAAAGGAGAATTGAGGTCCTTTTAGCACAAGGTGACATCCTATTCTCTCCTCCAAGCAGTTGCAAAGAGGCTTGACTGGCAGAGTCAGTGTGAGCTGGGTCCCCACACAGACATTTTGTTAGGAACAAGTGAAGAGGAAGTTATCAATGGCAGTTCCACGTCACTAGGATAGAGCTGCTGCAGAAAGCATGACCATGAAACATCTCACAAACACATAGGCCCTGCCAACACCTTCAGTCTGTCTTGCTCTCTTCCTCCAGTGCAGTATTGTAGGAGATTGTACTTTTTTCCCCAGAGACCTCTAACCATTATTTCATTTTGAATTTTAGAAAAAAAAATATTCTTCCCTATCACCAAGGAAAAAAAAAATATCTCCAAGCCTTTACTTCTAATTTTGGTGTTTCAGAAAAATTTGAAATCCTCAAGCAGCCTTAGGGAAAAAACAGAACCTGATATGAAAATTGATACCTGAGCTGCTGTCATTTCAGTTCAAAAAGACAAAACAATATGTAATTCCAGGAATAGCTGCTAAAATCTGATAAAATTTTGTGGGGGCCCAGTAACCTTACACTGGACATTTGTGGCTACTTCCTAGAGAAACAAGAGAAAGTAAAGAAAATGCTTCTTCAACAAACAGCACATGTAATACTACGATTGGCTACGTTCCTAATAGGCTCTCCATGCCAGCAATACAAAGACTGTAACCTTAGAAGAGAGGTGTGATTGCTGTCTTGGACTCAGCTCGTTCTTTAAGGAGCTTGCAGCACAGTTAGACCTGGCTCAGGTGTAGTTGCCTCCCCAGGTAAAGCAAAGGAGTCCTGGAGTCACATAACTGGAGAAGGCGATTAAGAAATCAGGTCTGCTGGGAATATAACCGATGCCTACACGGCAGCTTAGCTTTCCTCAGCCTCCAGAAAGTGCCCTAAACCACACAACAGTGACCACACATAAGTGTTTCTCTGTAAACTTGAGTCCGGTGTTTGAGTTTGAGTCCTTGAGGAAGCTTGGGCTGATACTTAAGACCAGCGCCTAGGATTCCCCATCACGCTGCATGGACTGAAAAGCAGCCAAGCCGCAAATTCTGAGCAGAAATCTTTCCTTACAATGCTTAGTTCATGTAGAATGAAGGCAGACACATACCCTCTGTCATTTTACTTCATATAGAGTTGTAATACTTGCAAATACCTTGATGTGTCCTGGTGTAGGAGTAAACGAGTAAAATGAGTAAAAATGTTTGTAAAAAAGCACAATTTTACACCAGAGGAACATACTCCCCACAACACCATTGCAATCTCATTTATGTCTGCATATGGTCTGCTTGATTTTGAAAATATTTACCATTTTTAGTATATTTAATCTCCTCATTTTACAGAACTATCTGGAAGGCTCATCAACAGCTTACTAAGAAGTTATAAGAATTAAAGAAAATGAATCTTTAAGGCAACAAGATCGCTGCATCTGCACACTCTTGTTCTGCAGGGGGATGCATGGTTTTCCCACATACGGCTGCTGAGCAATCCCTGCACTTGACATCAGTCATACAAAGGCGTGCTTGTAAATTCAGTCCAAATGATTGCTGCGAGTTAAGAGACAGAGATTATGGGAAGGGCAGCACGAATTTTGGGCAGTGAAATCCTTACTAGGATTGCTTGAAAGACTTTCTACGTTGGACTGTTACTGTAAACAAGAGGAAGCTCTGATAAAGACCTGGAAAGAGTTTTGAGCCGTTATAAACTGAAAGACCTAAATGCAGCTGGGAAGGGAGGCTGGAAAGTCTTGATTATCCTCTTCTGGGAATAAACCCCACCCAGCGGGAAGCAGGATGGAAAACACCAGCTGTGGCAGATGTGGCAGTTGTGAGAGGGAGCCAGATTAGGTAAAGCTCTGCTATGACTGGTGTGGAAGTCTCCTCTGCTACCGAGAATGAGGTTGGTAACATCAGCTCTTCTCCTTAGTTTTGAAGGTCTACATGGATGGAGGGTATGAAAGATGAAATGGAAGGGGCAACAGGTACATTCTTTAGCACAAGAAGAAAAGGACCTCACCACACATTAAAAATTTATAATTTATGCCTCTAGCTCCCTCTATACTTCCTTCACACTCAACAGAGAGTCAGTTTGTGATTCAGAATCACAGAGTGTGATTCCTTGGACTTATTGCAGAATTCTGCTAAAAGATGACGTTAATTTGGTGCTAGATGCCTTTGGTGACAGTGATTTTAAAGGGAGCCTGAAGCAACAAGCTCAGATGCAGAAGTCAGATGAATTCTACTCATTTTTTTCAGGTGTGCAATACCAGGCTGGTTGATATTGAGTCTAAAAGGCTGTTGGCTGTCCTTCTGCCACCGTGTTTGACCCCTCTGGTCTTCAATAAAAGGTTAAATTCAAACTGCAGCGATTTCCTCAGTGAAGATACTGAGAGGAAACCTCTCTCCTCTGTAGAGCTGACTGATTTCCTCAAGCTTACAGGGACTCAATATCATTACATTTTGCACTCCTCAACTAAACATGGGTGTTATTGACCTTTTGATCCAAAAGGAGGGGAAAGAGGCAATTGTCTATTTGCGTATCTAGCATTCAGCACACCTATTCAGTTCTTCCAGAAAACAGGCTCTAAATGGATCTGTTTCTCAAGCTCATCAGATCATATGTATGAACGGGGAGTTACAGCAACACAAAAAAAAAAATCCTTTTTTTTTTTTCGGTAGAAGCACTGTCCCATTTATTTCCCCAGTACAGGAACTCTCTGATTGTCATGAAAACCGTGTAATTTTACCACGGCCGAACCCATTGTTGTCTGATTTCTCCTACCTTCTTGTTCTCTCCTCATTCCATTCATATAATGCTTCATTCAACAAAACACATTGGCAAGATCCCCCCACGTTGCACCGCAGGCTTCTGTTCCAAGTAAAGCTGAAAGCAAGTTTCGAGGCTAAACAAGGTTAAAATTAGGACAGTCCTTAAGGGCATCAGCAAAGCAGATGTTTACACGCTCAAGGAAGCAGGCTACAATGATTATTCTTTCCACCAAAGACACAGTTTCCAGCTATGGGTTGTCATGATTTTCTTTAAAATAATTATCACATCTCCAAAGACACTTGCAGCTGTAGGCACTCTTACCCTCCCTAATTACAGAGCCAATAAGGGAAGTAGAGAACGTCAGAGTGAAACGAAGGCCAAGGGCAAATCCAAACACCTTGGATCCACCACGTAGTAACTGAGCTGGCTGGAAACCTTCCTGATCTTGCCAAAGAGGGATGAGGCTATGGAATGAGCTTCCCACAGACAGCTAATGTGGGAGTGAAAGTGTCTGCTTACAAAAGGACACTGCTTGTACCTTCCTCAAAAGACATTAGTGTTGTCACAGCAGGTTGAAAAGAATTTGGGGAGCACTTGTGCTACAATAGCGAGGCACTCACTACTGTGGGGGTGCAGAAAGCCATTTCTGGGGACACAAATCCAAGCTATGCTCATGAAGAACTTGAAATTAATTCTTCCACATCCCATGGGATTGTCCTGACCCCACTCTTTAAACTGGAGGGGACATGACTCATTCTCTCTCTTTGGTCACTTCATCCTGCACTACAGAAGAGTTTCCCATTGAAAATTTCATGGAGACTGGAACATTTCTGGGGGAAAAAAATCTTCTGGGTTTTGACATTTAAATTAAATAAAACAAGAAATTTAATCAACAGTTCCTCTCGTTGTCCTGTATGAGTACAAAGGCAAGGCCAAAATCAGCATTAAATCCCATCATGTTTTGAGAGGATTTAAATTTATTTGCTCTGTAAATGGGAAGGAAAAAATATTTTGTTCCTAAAAGTTTAAGATGAGGGTATTTTTTTTTCCTTTTTCTGCCCACGAATCCTGAATATTAATAGCCATAGGCATTAAAAAGCATTGCTTGATTGCTCAAAGCCACTTGCACAGGGTTTGGCTGCAGAGGTCACCTGTGGAGCTCCAAGGAAGAGAGAGCAACAGGACAAATATACTAACAAGTGAGGGACGAGACCTGAGATTACCCTGTCTGGCAAAATGACCTTCAACCTGTGGTGTCCTTTTGAATCACCAGGCATGAGGCATTTGCAGCTTAAACTTCTGTCCCATAACTTGATCTCCTCATCCACAAAGTAGTGAGATATTGGCTGCTCTAGCACAAGTCTTGCTCCCCAAGTGCTCCTCATGCTTCTGGAACTTTAAAGTGTGTTTTGAATAAAGCACAAGCACCACGTCCTTTCTGTCCGTTAGCAAAGATGAGCACAGGGACAGTGACAGACCTCAGCCTCTCCATCAGAAACCACCTCAGTCATACCCATGTCATAAGCTGGAGAGGATGAGACCAAGTCACTTTCTACCCACTCTGTTTGGAGTGGTGGTAATTTTTGGAGGAGGCACAGAGCATCAAGCTGGGAGTTGAATTCATGCTTGAATTCATAGCATCCAGAATCTTCAGCTCTTGCCTGTCAGATAACGCCCCATGACAGCTGAAGACCACATACAAAATGTAATAAAAAAAAAAAAACCTAGGGTAGAGAGAAGGAAACAAACCGTGTTATGTTGTCACTTCACTGCATGTGTCAGTATGCCCCTAATGCTGAGGAGAGAAAGGAAGAGAAAGGCCTTCAGTTCCCTTCCCTTTAAGCATCATTTCCTATGCATGCAAGTAACATGAACACTGCAATTACATAGCCAAGCTAACTGAAGACAGAACAAGAGAAAAAAATAGGAGGAAAGATTTACAGCTCTTCCAAAAGATGGAATTGAAATATGTGAAACGGGGCAGCGCTGATTGCCAAAATACTGGAGGTTTTCTGTTCCTTCCACCATGCTGTATTGTGAGTGGTGTTTGGAAGTGGGGGGGGGGAGTGGGGAAGCATTGGAATCTCAGGGTTTTTATTTCACCATGAAACTTTAGCACAAGAAATTTTAATTGTGGATCCTTGTGGACAAGACCTTGAAATCCTACCCAGCCAGAGCTTTCTGGTCCCAGAGTGTTCTTGGAACTGGTTGTGGCTCCCAGTCGCTTGGTTGCTTTATCCAAGTTTGTTCTCTCAGTCCATCAGTGGGATACAGAACGGGTTAGAGGGTTAACTATTTCTTATCGGCCCCGGACACGAGAGTTTGGTCAGGGGCTCTTTCATAGCTAATCATGCAGGCACTGTGTTTACATCTACTTTAGAGAATATCGCTGTGGGAGTTTTCTTTTTTTTTTTTTCCCCTTGCTTTGGAAAGTGATAGGCCTTTAACGCAGTTGGCACCTAATCAAGAACCTTTGGAGAAGGATCACGAGTGCAGCCGCTCTGAGTAATTGATTGTGGCTACTGGTTGACTGCATTAGAGTTTGCAATAGCGTGAAATACTATATGTTGGAGGGCCTCAGAATTATCAGGGTATTTAATCATGGACTGGGCACGTCTCTGATGTATTTATGTGTATTACCATCGGAGGGTCACTTGGGCAACGCACTGAGATAATGGAAAGAAAGAGGACTTGGAACTTAAGGCAATATTTCTTGTTCAACTTTTAAATTTACAGAACTTTTTGGGAAATACCAGTAGCCAACTAATGCGTCTCTAGATGATTAATCTGCATTTTAGAGTGTGAATATTTTGATTCAGGTCCTCAGAGGGTATAAGTTGAAGGTACCTCTGTGACATTGATATAGACCAGATGAGAATTTGGCATAGTTACACTGAAAGGTGGGTCAGAAATCCACATGAGAAATCCACATGAGCTCAGATTATTTGGAGACTTCTATTTCCCAAGTCCAAATATACTATAAAAACAGCCCCTCCTGCAGAATTGTCCTGTTTCCAGATCCCCCAGAAAACCTGCAGTGGTGAGAGTTTTGAGAAGTCTGAAATCAAAAGGTGATTTAGTTAAACTTGTAGCAAAATCTTGTTTGTGTTCTAAGAAGGTTTGAAAAAGGATTCTTGAAGTAATACTGACATTACCCTATTAGTTTCATTTCCCAGGCCTCAATATAGATTATTTTTTCTCCTTTTCTAAATTTTCAGATTATTTTCCTCTTCATTTTTTAAAATAAACATAGTGATTAATTTCACGTCTTAAAATTATTTTTGTTACAAAATCTCAATGAATCAAAATTTCAGGAAGCTAAGCACCTTGATAACTACTTGCAGAACATTTAAAATAATAATACCATAAGATTATAACATTTTTATTAAAACAAGTTTTTCCTGTAATCCTTTGTACACCTTCCTTCTGCTAATAGCTACACCTATTTGCTGTGAAATATTTGAAGACTGGGATAAAAGTCCTCCATTAAAGCTGCCACCAGTGAGGAAGACAAAAAGCAGATGGCACATTTCATTACCTTGCTAATCCCCACGCACATGTCAGGCATACAGGCTGGCATTCGTCTGCCCTAATTTTATACACTCAGAAGTTAGACAACTGAACCTGAGCTAGTCAACCTCCATCAATGTAATATTCAGCACAGAGAAATCACAACCTAAATTAAGTTTCTCAGTTTGTATGACTCACTTCCCGAGGCCACACATTTCTTTCCACTGATTGCACAGGTCTAGGGCGGATAGATCAGGCTTAGATATGGAAAAGAGGAACAAATCCAAACACAGGTTGTAGAACCATAGGATCAGAGAATAGTTTGGATTGGAAGGCACCTTTAAAGGCCATTCAGTCCAACCCCCCTGAAAGAAGAAGTGACATCTCCAACCAGATCAGATTGCTCAGAGTCTCATCCAGCCTGGCCTTGAATCTTTCCAAGGATGGGACATCTACCACCTCTTTGGGTTGTTTGACATCGTCTGTTCCTCCATCCCCAACAACCCAGAGAAAACCAAAGAATCCAGCTTTACCTCTTCCCTTTTACCTGAGAGCAGGAGAGAATCGTGTAACAAAAATTAATTGCACCCTATACGCAGGAGCAGTACATGGCCACGCCTAATAACTAAATGATCATCTCTCCAAGGAAGAACTTTCCCTTGAGTGGGTCAAATCTTTCAGACACCCACATCAAAAACGATCATGCTAAAATTCATTTCTCAGCTGCTTCCTACTTCCACAAGATTCTTCCTTCCTGACCCAGAAGTCATATTGGCCCATCCAATGCAAGGAGGATAGCTGTTCCTCTGAAGAAATCCCTTGGAGGACTTTGTCCAAAACATGTACTCATACCTTGCTGGATACACCTGTGAAATTTAGTGTCAGGGACTACTACATTAAAAAGACTGACCAGATGAGGTTATCCTGATATGTCAAAACATAGGTTTTGTGTCTTTTACAAAAAAAAAAAAAAAAGGAGGAGATCTTGCTTCAGTTCCCACACCAGTCCCAAGGATTCAGAACTGTAGTCCTAACACCAAGCTTGGACAAAAGGACCGTGAGCAAACTATTTCTCTGTCCCTTCTGCTGGGCAGCGAAAAGAATGAATGGTTACCTGAGGCAGGAAAAAGGAGGCTGAATCTGCAGCCTAATGCTTAGAGAATTCACCTGAAAATCTAGAGCAAGGAAAGAGCTTCCATGATGAAGAGCTCATCAGTATCAGCTCATCATGTTTGTGTCATACTGGCCAAAAATTGACTGATTAAGACAGAGAAGTGTTCCAATATATGTCAACCAAAGCTGACATACCCTCTTTCAATGATATTATCTGTCTTTCTGTCTGTCTGTCTGCCTCTAATATGCTGAATCATTAGTTTTTCATGGAAAGTAGAATTTTCTTTTTGAAACTTACACTCTCCATTTAAAAAAAAAAAACTAATGGAAAATGTAGCTGTAGTACTAGATACTGTTGTGCCAGACATTCACTTGGCCTGGATCAGTATACCTCTGCTGACCTCAATAATAATTTAACTTGAGGGCAAGCGAAGAACTTGGTGTTCAGTCATAAAGTGACTGTGGCTAATCTGCTGAATAAATCAGAGGAGACCAGTTGCTCCAGAAACTCACAGTAGCCCATGTCCAGTGTATTACTCTCAACTGGTGGCACAGAAATGTAATTGGAATCTTGCATTGTTATTGTTGTTATTTATAAAGGCTTTGGCTTTTTTCCATGAGTCTTTGCCAAGTTGCTCAATACTGCCACTGGCATCAAACTGAAGCTATTAAGTTTTTCCTGATGTGAGCATGCGCTAGAAATTTGGCTAATTTCAAGAAAAAAAAATGCAATTCCACCCCTTTAAAGGCACCTGGTTTTCAGCAGGGACAACTTAGCGTTTATACTATCAACGAGAAGCGTACAAGCCTTACCAACGCTACACACTGATGTCCCCAGACACGTCCCTGGCTGTGAGCACACTGCTACCGTGCACTATGAATGAAGCTTGTGCAGTTCTCCCTCTCTCAGCCCTTAGTGGCTGTACATGAAGGTACCTGTGGACCCTTCAGTTCTTCATTAATCAAAGCTAATGGAAAGTTTATCCATATTTTCCATAGCCAGATGCCATTTTCAACAGAGAGGAGAAATGGTAGCCATACCTACGTAGCGAAGTACCTTCAAGACACATCTGTCTTGAAGGGACACCAGTCCCTAACCCTGCCCATGGTTTCTGTGTGGTACAGACTGCTCTTGAAAATACTAGCAAGCCTTACACTTCAAATCTGCAATTTTCTGTTCTTTGCTGCATAACGAAATATTTCCTCTTCAGTTGTTGGGTAGGATTTGGAGGCTGGGAAGGAGGCAGGAGGGGGGCAGTGGAATTGGATTGCTTTCCATAGTCTGGTTTCTTTTTTTGTTTTGCTTTGATTTGTTTTCGTTATGCAGTTCTGCAAGACAGAGGAAGGAGAAGTGGTGAGCGAGGCAAAATGAAGGAAAGAAAGGGAAAGAAGATAAATATTTCTGTAGTGATGTTGATTAACCGATATGCAGAGGAAAGAGAGAGAAAGAAAGGAGCACGTTAACAAATCTTTATTTAAATCCTAACTTACAAGTGAAAATGTGTTGGCTCCTTCTAAATCCCTACAGAGATTTTGAGACATTGAAGCCAGCAGACACCCTATGATCATCTACCCTGACCTTTCTCAACTCAGTCTAGAAACTTTACCCAGTGATTCCTGGAATGGAAGGAATTATCCCCACTATGTGAGTACATTTCTAAGATGCAGCTTAATAAACTGATTATGGGTATCGTATAGCCTGTGATAGCAGAGCGCTGGATGTCATGGACTGGTTCCTGTGTTCCTCTGGAGGAATGTTACCAATGACTTGTGGTTGAGCTAAAGCACATTCATCCCTTCTTCCTGCAACTGCTACTAATTCTGACATTGCTGACAGAGCTGCCTCGTCCTAGCGTGCATTGGGAGATTCATAGCCATATGAATCATAGCGCGGAGGCAGAGCTGCATTGCAACGATCTCCCAGTTCTTTCCTGAACTGATCAGGTCAAGGTAGACTGATTTTTCTGCTGTCAAAGTTAAAACTGCAGCCACAGGGGTTTAGCGCTATGTGATGCAGACCCATCACACACCGTGCTGCCAGGCTTTGGCTGGATGAGGATTCGCATTGCTGGCCATTCTGGGGCATTTTAAAGGAGGTAGTCTTGCTGTCTAGTGATCCGAGACACAGGTAGTTAGACACATAACCTGAAAAGATGCTAACTTGCAGGCAACCAAGGATGAAGGTGTGTCAGAAGCCATAATCTTCATCCCACGTAACAGTTTTACAGTTCGGGAAGGCATACCCCTCTCATCTATTCCATTCCTTGCCTCCTGATAAACAAGGCAATTCTGCAAGGCTGCATCCACATTCCCTGAAGATATCCGCTGCCTTGAAATTTCATCAAGGGGAAAATAAAAATTTGTCCATTTAGCCATGACTTCCCGCCAAAGCAGCAGCTGCAGGATCTGGTCCTGGGACAAACAAGCCCCAGCTCTGCTGCACTGGAAAAGGAAGGTTAACGGAGTCTAGACGTAGTGGTTTCACAACGCATATGTAGTACCGATGATTTGTAAACGCACAAAATCTGACATATCATGAAAGGGTTGAAATTACTATGCATGTAAAAGCTCTCAGCACAGAGTACATACAATCATGGTCATGGATCCTGGTCATCCTGGGCTCACTGCGTATGTACAGCCTGGTAGGAATGTTTGTATCCCTGTCTGGGATTTTCCAGATGAAATATGGGATCATTCTATATTCATCTCTCCTTATCTCAGCATGCAACATTGTGAAACATGGGAATCATCTCTCCTGAATAGGTAAAGTAATAAAACTGATGTTAAAAAGACAGAGTCTGGTTCTTTCACCTTGAGGGAAAATTTTTACCTCTGGGATTCCTCATGGTCTTTGTATTTTCTTGTACGAAAGCTGAAAGATATCACAAAGTCAGATGACCTGGGCAAAGAAAGTAAAGGACATCAGTAGGACCTGGTGTGACAGGACTAGGGGTAATGGTTTCAAAATAGAGGGAGGTAGATTTAAATTAGATATTAGGAATTTTTTTTTTTACACTGAGGGTGGTGGAACACTGTCCCAGGTTGCCCAGAGAGGCGGTGGATGCCCCATCCCTGGAAACATTCAAGGCCAGGTTGGACGGGGCTCTGAGCAACCTGATCTGGTTGGAGATGTCCCTGTTCCTTGCAGGGGGGTTGGACTGGATGGCCTTTAAAGGTTCCTTCCAACCCTAATGATTCTATGATTTTATGATCTTTAACTTGAAAGTGCCTGCAATAGCTACTCCAGCTGCTGGAATTAGGGCATTCCGGGTCGGGAAATGTCGCAAGACTCACATTGTCAGCAACAATGGGCCACCATGGGAAAGTCTGAATCGCTATTTATGTTTCAGACTCTGGAGAGCTCAGAGGTCAAGACAAAATTCAGACTTGCAAAAGCTTGGAATACCATGAAAATGCACTCATCTGGAAATGGTCTAAGAATCCTCCATGGTGGCTACTGGCAACAACTGAAGAACCTCGGTAGGCATGTCTCTCCGTCTCAGGATGCAGGAAACGTTATTGGGATGGCCTTACCCAAGGTATTTTGCTTCTACATTTCCCTTCACAGTCGGTAACAAAGCCACATCCTGCAAACAATGGACGTGGTGAAGGAGATGGGAATCTGACACTGGAACTTCTGAATACTTGGCACTATAAATGTTAGCATCCCGCCCCTGTGCTAAAAGAAATTCATTGCAACTGCTACCAGTGAGAGGACTCAGACATTTGAGAAGAACAGGAAGAGCTTGGAGGTTGGGTCTGGAACAGATGCTGCCTAGGAGTGAGGAACCTGTAATCAAGTCCTCTGTGGGGATGCAGACACTCAGCAGGACAAGATTAGTATGAAGTTGGGGTACTGAATTCTGCAAAGCATGGTGTCTGTCTTTGAGGGCAGGAGAAAAGGGCTTTGGTTCCTCCAGATCTCAGAGCTGAGGACTTGGGCTCAGTGTTTCTGAACATCTATCAGCATGTAAAACCAGCTGATAGTAGCTCTATAGGAGGAAGAAGACCCATCCATGGCCTAAAGAAAGTTCCCTGACACCACAGATCAGGTGTATCCTGGGTTGGTTGCCATACACAAGTCTTACCTCAGCAATTCAGGGGACACATCTAGAGGGCTTGTAATTGCATTTGATTCTTAAGAGTCTTCTGTGGGGGCTCACTTTAATCCTTGCAAAATGAGACTGCTGCAATTGGGTGGTCTCTGACCGCAGGTGCACTTCTAATTAGAATGCAATGTGAAAAATCAAGGAGAAGATCTGTAACAGGGAGCAAGGGGCTTGCTAAAGAGTCATTTTTATGGAAGCCTGGTAGAATTAAGGCAGGGAAGAATTTGGAGCAGGTGGTGGTCATGGAAAGGGAGTTATTTTGGTTCTTTGCTAAAGTAGATGCTCTTTTATAAAAGACTTTTCTCCCTTTTGTTGTTTTGATGATTCCTCCTCACTCTCCCTTACTGCTTTGTTTTGTTCTATTTCAAAGCAAACATGACGCAAGAAAATTGATAGCAGAAGAGGTGGTCCACCTAACATAAGACTTTGTCAGGGACTTCACTTCAAATTCAACAGCTTAATTAAAAGTTTTTCCTGCCTCCTTTGATTGGTATGCCCAAGCAGCTTCTCCAGTGTGAAACCTCTCCATATCTCATATCTCATGGTACCGGATGTCCCTGGCAATACGACAAAACAAAGAGCTGAGAATAGACTGTGCCTTGCTGTACCTGGCACATCTCACTGCAAGGACAAGATTCAGCTGTCTGCTTGTGGGCATTTAACATCATTTTGCACGTTTTCCAAATGAACCTCTAATTGCCGCTCCAGAAGCTGCAGGTCTCTCAATAGTCCTGTGCCATATCTGAGACACTTCGAAGGATCTTAACCGACATGAAGTACCTACGTGTGAGCAGCTGAACCGAGACAGGACTATGCACACATTATTTCACTATCTCAGCTAAACAGTAATATATATAACACAAATCAGCAATATTTCTTCATCAGCATGGTCTAGAAACATGAATACTCTTGGTACAGTCAATAATTTGCCGTGCTGCGATATCTTGATTACTTTTAATTGCATCCCAGACCCGGTCTTTTCTATTCACCAATTTCTCTCCAATTTTTGCATAGAGAAAGACTAGTGTCCCGCCATTTCTAGTGAAAGTCACTTTGGATATTAACCATGTAATCTAGATGGGACATTTAAGTCTTAGCTAGTCACTTTTGTCTTTCTTCTTAATCTGTGGGAAGAAACAGGCATCTCCAGAAAAGAGGAAACACCCTTTAGAGATGCATCTTCCAGCCAATAGACTATCTAATGAATCTTGGTTGACTAGCTAAGATGAATAGATAAGTCAGATGAGACGAATCCCACATTTAGGATCCAATTCCCAACAGAAATTTAGATTGTGTTGAATGTTAAATGTCAGCCACCTATTGAGACAAACATTTACCAAAACACTGTCTTTTGACGTTTTTCTAGCTTAAATAAAAATGGTCTTCATCAGGGGATGTCCCTGCTCCTTGCAGGGGGGTTGGACTAGATGACCTTTGAAGGTCCCTTCCAACCCTAACCATTCTATGATTCTATGATTCTATGATTCTACAATAACTTTTTAATTCTCCCAAAACAGGAAAGTTTTTAGACTCATATTTCTTCCCAAATTTCCAGTTTTAACTGGCCAGTGAAGAATAATTTTTTCTCAGTCATTGATTTGATTTCTTATCACTTACCAGTTTCTTGTTAGGATTGGCAGCGGATAATCTCACCTTTATTTAATGCCAGGTCTGTTCTATGAAAGCCTTCTCTCTCAAATTCTGGTTAGAGATATATAGAGAGTGAGAAAATGTATCTGTGAATTTATCTGTGAAAATTTCTGATGAGCATACTACTCAGAGGACCATTAAACTGCGAATTCTCCGTGTCCACCATTTTTTTTTTAAATCACACTGCTCCTTTGAGTGTTCTTCATATGCCATGGCTACAAGAAAGTTTTCTCGAGGAAGAACATAATTCATAAATTTTTTTTGTAATGCTATTATTCCACTGGGAAAATAAAGTCTTTTCAGTCTGGGGTTCTAGCTCTGTAAGTCTCATGAAGGAAGAAAGAGCGGGGGAAATGTTTAGAAGTTAATAATATTTTTAGAGTAAGAAGAAAAAAAATATCTCAAACATAGATTGAAGCTAATGACTGTTTTGTGTTGGTTTTGTGAAATGCTGGTACATACACGCAAACAGACTTCAGTATGATGCTGGATAGTATTTGGAGGTGTTCTAGGTCCATCAAGGAGTACATGTGGGGACTCGCAGTGCTACCCACTATGCTCTTCTGAGATAGATTCCTTCACATTTAATATTCAGTAGACACTTCCAGGGATCAGATCCTCAGCTGATAGGAACCAGAAATTCTGTCACCTATCCAAAGCCCATTTTCCATTGTCTGGTCCTACTGGATCACTGAATATTGGCAGTTGTATTTATTACTGGTTTAGAACAGGAGATAGTATTTGCTCAAGTAATTGCAATATTTTATTCCCCACTCCAAGGGAGTGTTAATTTAGATTATTTAAAAGTAATTGCTATGTCGTTATTTGTTGAAACAAAAGTAATCCTGCTCAGTGCTACCTGTGTGATGCAGCTCTTGCTCACACATGGATATTATTTGTGCAAAAACTGTGGATCCCATCCTGAGCTTCAGGTCGCTCTAGGGAGGAAAAGACGGAGAAGGCTTTATCTGGGAAAGCTGAGAGGAAGGAGTAGTAGCTTAACTATTTCCCTAGCCAATGTGCCACTCAGAGCCTGAGATGTCAGAGGGGCTGTCAGTCTAGAGAAAATGGATTAGCGAGCTCATGTAAGCAAAGTTGCATAATAAATGAAGTTTATCCCCAAATCCACAATCTGCATGAGGCTGACCCTCCAGGGCTGCCCGTCTCTCTGCACAGTGCATCAACGTACACACATACCACTGTGGAGAACACATTTAGGTGTCAAAGGGTTGCAGTCAATCAATCACTCCTTTGGCCACCACCTCTCTTCCCCTCCCCTCAGGGGGGCAACGTTCTGTGTTTTATTCTCTCCAGTCATCATTTATTTCTTTTGAAAGAACAAGCTTTCTTTGTTTGGGGCTCCTACAAGTTGCACCAGATGGGAGGGGTGGGGGGATTCTCTCACAGGGTCTCCGAGGCAAACCCCACAGCTGATTTCTGAGTACACCACGTACCATGGTGTCACAAAGACACCACAAACAGAGAAAAGTCATGCAGCCATGTGTTATGGGAGCTGGCCCCATACTCATGCCAAGATTCTGGATTTCCTGGCTCTCTAAAGCTCTTTGGACCATGGGGATTATACATTGCACAAGGTATCAGATACCAAACACTGACTTTTGTAAAAGTACATGGGAAACAAATCAAAATGACCTCTTAAAAAAAAAAAAGATCCTATAGATATGTTTTTAACAATAACAGAGCAGGAAACTTTGCCTTATTAGACATTTACCCAGCTTATCTGCCTGCTGGCGTTCCTCAAGTGCACTTGGAGACATGCTGGGCCACCTAGGTCTGGGATGCTCTCCGATTTCACAAACCAAGCAAGGTCAGCCCAGGGCAGAGGTTGGATAAGATTCCTCTTAATGAAGCCCCACTGTCTGTCAAAAATGGTGCTATTCCACCAATTGGCAATGAACTTCTTTTTCAGTTGAAGATTATTGCAGAGCTGGGAACAGCTGGAGTTGTTTTTCTGAAAAAAAAAAAAAATGTGGGTCAAATCCATGTCCTTCTGACCGCCTGCCCATTGAAGACTTGCTACACTTTGCAAAACACTGGGAATAGTCAGCCCAAATGGCCTGGTCGAAGTTATTTTTAACTTTCCACCACTCAACAATGCCTTTAATAAAAAAAAAAAAAGTTACACACAGTATCCATCTTACTGACTTCACATTGCCATGGAGGAGATGCATCATCAAGAGATACAGCATCCTTGGCCAGCAAAACCCTTGCACACTTGCCCTGCTTTCAGCACATGAGTAATGCTATCAAACTCAACTGCAGAATTTGAATCATTTTGAAGAATTTGAACATTTGTTGCAACATCCACACAGGTATTTCGGGACTTGAAATGTATTCAATAAGATTCAAGTCATGTCTTAGTTTGGAGAGAGAAGACTGAGGGGAGACCTCATCGCTCTCTACAACTACCTGAAACTTGTGATAGAACAAGAGGAAACGGCCTCAAGTTGCAGCAGGGGAGGTTTAGATTGGATATTAGGAAAAATTTCTTTACTGAAAGAGTGGTCAGGCACTGGAACAGGCTGCCCAAGGAAGTGGTGGAGTCACCATCCCTAGAGGTGTTCAAAGAACGTGTAGACGTGGCACTTCAGGACATGGTTTAGTAGGCACGGTGGTGTTAGGTTGACGGTTGGACTTGATGATCTTGGAGGTCCCTTCCAACCTTAAGATTCTTTGATTCTATGATTCTATTATTAAATGTAGGTGTATACAGTGTCAAAAGCTGCCTGAGCCTGTAACCCTCAGCTCTCCTTAGAGCTGATAAAAAAAAAAAAAGATCTTAGAACATGATCCGTATTATCTAATTAATACATCCACTTTAGGATGAGCAAAATGTGGGAAAAATGTTTGAATTAGTTCAGTACATTTATTTTGGGGAGTCAGTAAACTGCAGTATTTTTTGCTTAGCACTAGGAGCCCTGAAGTGAATTTTAGCATATTCTTAAGCAGCAACATTAGGCTGCAGATTTTCTGACATTTCAAACCAACGTTCTCTGTAAAAGATTCAGTCACGTTCACCCCTGTTCTGTGCCATTCTTTCTCTCCAAAGTCACCAAAAGGACTCTCAATCCCAAAAGCTCAGAATATGACAAAGAATTAATTACTCATTTTGGCTTTAACAAGTGAAAACTCAAACTGGGCGAGATTAGAAATAAAAAGGATTGTAAAGAAGTCTCTCCACCTGCCCTTTCTGGTCCCTCTTGTCTATCTAAGTTCCTGTGCACAGGTTTGCTTTCAGTTCAGCAAATGTCAGCAGCACTGTGGATTGCAAAACAGTCCATAGGGTCCATTTTGGCACCCTAAGGAATTTGTCTTTGTCACACTGGAAGCTTGCACTCTTGTTCACACCAGTCTTCTCACCTAGGTCTCTGCTCTTTCCGCAGGGTCCATTCTGTCCATGTCCTTATCTCACCCTCTCCCTGCCCTCTGTAAATATATTTTTCTTAGGAAGGCCTTGCTGCTGTCAGAAGGGTTATAATTTCTATTTCATCTCTTTGGCCCAAAGGGTAGCATCCCATACAAGACAAACAAGCAGTCTTGTCTCCTGCTCCTCAGTTGCAGTTTTTGTAAAGGACTGTCAGCTACAGCACATCTGTAGTTAAATTTTCCTCCTTTTAAAAAATGATAATTTTTCAGTTAGACTGTTTCCTTGAATGGATTTATCCTTAGGCTGCTGTCTGACATTGACAGTGCAAGAAAAAGAAGGGAGTCTAGTCCATCAAAGACATGATTGCAGTCACCTGGATCAGCCCCATGCTGTTGTTGATCTACATTCCAAGCTGCAAATTTCTGATTTTTTTTTCAAGGCCTGAATCTACACTAATCTCAATCAGAAACAAACTGGTTGAAAAATATTTAACAAAAATTATCCAGAATCCTATTGGAAAGAGGTTTTTTTTTTAGTTAACCACTCTTTAACATCTGATGCCTAAAATCTTGTTTTCATGCCTTCCTTGGAAGAATACAGGCTGTGAAGTTCAAGGTTTCACTGGAGCATCACCATCAAGAGCAGTCAAGATTATGAAGATAGCTTGAGCCATCTCAGTATGTGGACCACTTGTACTGAACTACCCCACCATGCTGTAGACCAAACAACATAAAATCAAGATCCAGATTCTCCTTTACCTTTGTGATGGGATAAATGGAAATAGGGGGGTTGGAGTCCATGGAGATGGACTACAAATGGCAGCTTTGGCTGCAACTGGGTTAGAGAGAGTGAAATTATGACATCTTCAGATACCAGCAGCAAGTAAGAAGAAGGTTGTGATGTCTGTTATGCAAGATCCTGTATCCTTGATAGAGAGTGAGGGGAAGGGCAGGAATCTGGGAAAGGGAGGAGATGTGGGAAGCCAGATGAAAAGTTTTATTAGGTGATTATTAAACTACTCTGCAGTGCCAAGCACAGCGCAAGGCTGCCAGCTTGTCTCACTGCAAAACCAAAATTAAAATAATGAGAGGGGCCCTAATCACGGGGTGTCTAATAGCTGATTTTCTGTCTGTGCTGGCTGACAATCTTCACCACCCTCATCAGTCTGAGTGAGAAACTCAGAGGTGGCGGAGAAGCTTTCTCCAAGATCAATATTCTTTCACTTTGCTGTGGTGCCCTTCAATGATACAGGCTCCTAATCTGGTAATGCAAAGCGTGATGAGAACCCAAACTGCCCAGCAGCCAGGGCTACCAGAGGCTGGCTCCTTTCCCAGTGAATGAAGAGAAGATGGGACTGTTTTTTGACCACCAACTTGTGGAGCCTAATTCTTCTGTTGTGACTGCTTCGTTCCATAGACCCAGGGGCAGTATCTAGGAGCCTTGAGAGTAGGGTAGGTGTTCTGAATTATTCATCAGTGCCACGTAATGAAATGCCATCTGGGGCATCTTCATTCATTTAGGCGCCTTAATTGGTGGTTTGAATGTAATCCATTCTTCACGTATAGGGTACAGATATCTAGCATGGAAAGGAAAACTTTCTCCTGAGGGGTGGAAGTGGACACCTTTTCCATTGACCCATGGCTTCAACCCTCAGGGGAGGTAGTCAGGGTGATTTCCGGAGTATCAGAGTTATAACCATGGATTCACAATGTGTGCATCTAGACCAAATGGCAATTGCAAACAGCATATGGATGTTGAGTAAAAAAAGATCCAGCAAAGCGTTTTATCACACATTTTGAATTTGACTGTGTTTGTTGGGTCACAAGCATGGGCAGGGGCTTGTCAAAGACAGGTCTAAGGCAATAGAATATGCTGTGACTCGGCAGCAATGTAGCCCAGGAGACTGATC
The DNA here is from genome assembly GCA_011801015.1 of Ardeotis arabs. Classification (NCBI taxonomy): domain Eukaryota; kingdom Metazoa; phylum Chordata; class Aves; order Otidiformes; family Otididae; genus Ardeotis; species Ardeotis arabs. The sequence continues at coordinate 55,848 of JAAGAY010015813.1, forward strand.
TGGAGACCCACATGGGCCAGATGGACCCACACCAACCATCTGGGAACATCGTTCAGATCAGGGTAAGGCCTTCTTCAATATTAATGGATCTCATCTCTCCAAAGGGCTGGTACAAGGTTCCCTTCCTCTGACACCGTCAACCTTATGGTTCTGCATGCTGTGGCCAGTCTATTTTAAAATAATGCAGGCAATACAGCCCTGCCTACATCACATCTCTGGGGGTATTTCTGCCATTTTAATTGACCTGCTTCTCTCTTGCAAAAAGCTGTCTCCACACCTAGCTTTCATTTGCCTTGACCTCCTTTTCTTCTCATTACTGTGGTGATGGTGACTGTGGACTAGGTCCAGGGACCTGAGAAGGTCACCATCACCATGCCAGGTTGGCAGAGAGGAGGGAATACAAGACAGACTTCCTTGACCTATGATGTTGTCCACCCATCTGAACACGTGTGTTCTGTGGGATGTGTTAGCTGGCGTTAGGATCTGGCGGCAAATTTCCATGCCTAGAACTAGCGGTTCTGGTAAATCTCCAAGAGACGAAAGGGAGAAATATATAGCGCCGAGCGGAAAGGCAGTGCTGTTCTTAGAGAACTGTGTGGGGCTGACGTAATGTTCTATGCTATGATATTCCCAGTAGGAACATATGACTTTGGGTCATAGGTTTGCGGGTAGCCATCTTGTTAACGTAATGGCAGCTCAGAGCAATCCAGCCTCTGTTTTTCCACTGCGTGTGCACATGCACATCCATGTGGTTTCGCCTGCAAGCACGGAATCAGTATGACTGGTATTGCCTTTTATAAAATCCATGCTTTGTCTTGGTCCCTTCCCAGTAAACTATTGGCTCATCATTAGTGGATCTGGTAAGCTTCTCTGGTACAATTAATAGCTGGACAAGTTTGTGGGGTGGATGGAGAAAGAGACCTCAGGGCTTCAGCACTTGCAAATCCCACAGCAAGTTCCTATCTACTCCCACTCCTGTAGGAACACCATGGCAACGAGCTCAAACTGTGCAAATTGGCTGCAAAGCGCTTTTCTTCCGTCAGTAACACAATACTTTTTCTTTCTCCAGACATCCAATATACACTTGCGCCCCCTAAACACCTCTTCCCAGCTCCCAATATGATAAGCAATTTGGCCAAGGCTTCCTTTTTTTAGGAGCTAAAGCTGTCAGAGTTGCTGGTCTTGGAGGAGATGTTAAATCTGCTCTCTCCCCTGCTAGATCGTTCATGCAGAACACTACCACCTCGCCTCTTGGACTCTGAGATCCAAGGGATGTGAGAGCAGCCATTGAGCTTGCAAAGCCTGTTGAACCTGCCCACCATGCCTGAGAAGCCTTTTCTACATCGAAGGTATTTCTTCTACTGATCTTTAGAGCAGGAAAAGATTTGGGTAGGGAGGCATTTAAACCCAGTCCTATAAAGCCCTTTTCTGAGGAGCTGTAACACTGTAGTTCTATTTCCACTGTGATTCAAATCCTCTTTCCCATCACTGGTTAAAAAGAAAACTTCAAAACGTGCTACAGCTCAGTAAAAGATAGCAAGGGTTTCTAATTTCCTGCCTGGTGCTCCTATTCCACTTTTCCAATGCAAATTCTGGGCTCCTCTTTAATTCAGAATCTGAGGCGTTCAATCTCAAAATGATATTCAAACTCCACTGTAGATCCAGGGGAAAATAACGCTCAGCTGTCTGCTTTCTCCACCAGAAAGCCATGGTGGGCTTGGTAGCTGGCGTACCCTCGTTCAGACCTACTTTTCCTGTCTTTTTCAATCGCTGAGGTGTCTTGCAATTTGTATTACAGAAGTACTGAGAGGTCCTGTGTAAAACGAGGCCCATTTGTAAAAAAAACAAAACCAAAAACCAAAACCAAAACTAATAACATAAAGCCTCCCAGATGAGGAGCTTCCAAAGACAATACAAGCAGATAAACTCGGAGAAAGGGAGGTGAATGAAATGAGACGTGGTAGGGTGAAAGAATCTGTTTAAGGACACGTAGTCTCTGTTGCATTTTCTTGCTCAGATCCTCAAGGTAGCTGAGACAGTTCGATACTCCCTACGCTTTTCTTTTAAACTGAAAGGAAAGAAGGCCAACATCACAGCAAATACCAAGGGCATGATGCACAGAGGTTCAGGGTTTGCATTGGGAAAGAAAGATTATGATAAACACATGATGCTGAAAGGCTTTGAAGGAAGGGAGGGGAGAGGGACAATTCCAGTTACAGCACAGAATAAGGTGTAAAGCTAAATGGAACAGAAAAGGAAAGGGACAAACAGAAGAGTAGGACAGGTCAGCAGCATTGATTGAAATGTTATTGTCTTTGAGCAGCAATGGAGTGCCTCTAGACAGAAAAAAAAAACCAAACCATAAACTATGAAAGTCATGTCAGCAGCAAAAAGTTGGCAGGAACCAGTGTTCCTGCACTGAGTGGTGCTGGGCTGCACAAGAAAAGCTGATTATCATGCAGAATCACTTATTCAGTCCTCAAATTTGATCCCTCACTCCTACTATAGTAGCCTTTCTCTCAGCCAAAAAGGTGACATTCCCATGATGGATTTTAGGTATTTTTTTCCTCCAGGCTCAATGATTCTTCATTTTGAATGCAGAACTGGTGCATCTAATCCAAACCAGGAAGGTCCTGTCATGAGTAGACTCACTTATTTCTTCATTGGCAAAGTTCAAAAAGTAAATGGAACAAAGAAAACCAACTGGTCTGGGGGTAAAGACCCTAAATTGGACTTCTTGCATGATATTGGGCAGGCCTTTAACACATGTAATGAGTACATTAACTGCGCCTCACATCTTAACTTAGAAATAAGTTTGGATAGCAAGTTTTCATTGCAGCTGAGTTCCTAGACGCTCCCTTGGACACAATATTTACCTTTCCAGGAGGCAGCATTCGCTTGGTCGTCCTCAGAGAGAGCATCCATTTTCTTCCTGGGACCATTTTTCACCCCAGAGAGGCGTCTTCCACATTGCTCTCCTGGTCCTTGTGGTTGCACTCATTCTTGTTCATTCCTCTCAGATAAAGTAACGTTTACTTAAGACTGGAAAATCTTACTTTATGAACCTTTTACTTCATGGCTTGGGCTCGGCTCAGCTGAAAAATTAGAGGCCACATCCTCACGTAGTATAAAACAGGAATTGGGCCAGTTTCCACCAGGGGAGAATCCAACCTCCCCTGGCAAGAGCAGCGCTGCTCAGATTGACCAGAGAGGGTTAACAGGCCGTCACGCTTCACTTTTAACATAATTTCTAACAAAAGGAGAACACAGGAGACACAGAAAGGGAGGGAGAGATTTTCTGAGGGAGCATAAATATAATTGCAGTCAGAGGCCAATATTTTCCATGGTTTGCAGCAGAGTCATTCACAAGCCTCAGACATCAATAAATGAACCTTTAACTTGCCTCCCAGCTCCGTTATCCGCTCCACACAGTGCTTTAATTACTTGGTGCCTAAGAAGCATTTTGGACATTGAAGTCTGTCACCCCTTAAGCTGTCTGCCCGACTCTTCATTTCGTGAACAAGATACACACAACCCCGTTTAGCCAATGGCAGGCTGGTCACACAAGTATTATGTTTTTCCTCTCGCTGTCTACTGTTTCACCACCGTAGGAATTACACAGCCAAAAGCACAGTAGGAATAATGGCTCTATTCATTTCCCCCTGGGACTAATTCTTACAGATGGCAAGCACCGCGATGGGGCAAATTAGCTTCTTATTTCATTTGGAGGCTTAAAGTTATAAGCTCATTTTGTTGTTGTTTACGGGATAGCTCACTGCAGGACGGTGCAACCCTGTGCATTGCTGTTAAGTGGAAAGGAAGCAAATCCTCTACCAACGCTGGTCAGGGGGTAGGAAAGGGGATGCTAGGAGGACCCAGTCACTGCTGAGCCCATACCCGTCCTGTGCTCGGATCTGCAGCCAGAGGAAAGCTTTCTGGCTGCCTGGGCTGCCAGTCAGGTGCTGATACGAACGGGAGGCTTAGCAATGCTACAATCCGGGATCACGGCTGCAGCAGTTTGGGAAATCAGGATTTGCAAGTGCTTCTGGGGAGAAGTGGTAGAAAAACAAGCACATTTTCCACAAACACGCTTGGCTGCTGTTAAATTACTCGGAAATGGGCTAGAGATGAAAAACCAGGAAATGCTTGTTTACCTGAAAAACTGACAAACAGATGTACACATGAATGTTTTCTTTCACAGTTCATTTTCCTCTCAAGACACACGAGAGAGCAGCAGTTTCAAAATTCAACAGAAGATCCTTGCAAAGGGAAGGCCATCTTTTTCCCTTCAGTAATCACTATGTGGTTTGTGATTACCCACTGAACTATGGCCATGTACACCGCCGTACCTTTACCAGATGGCATTTCCAGACAGGGCTGAGTCTTCACGTACATCATCGTTTGTCTAATTTTCCAAGCAGAAAATAGAAGGATATATCCCCAGTTTTGAGTGAATCAGCATCTCTCTGAAGATTTCAGTTCATACCAGTCACTAATCTAGTCCATAATGTCTCTTTTTACAGGAGTTTTCATGAGCAGTAATGTACCATGAGAAGTGGTAGAAGATGTTGGATGGGATTTTATTTGCTGGCAAAATCCCTGTATTTGTGTCTCCAATAGAAATTGTCAGTGAAATGAGTAACTGTCATTCATCAGAGATGTTATTAAGAACTGTTTTCCTGCAACTGCTGGCCAAGATAAAGGCATTGTTTTCTGCACTGTCCCAGAAGATCATAAAGGATGTCTAACATCTCCTTAGAGAACCTTAAGGAGAGTGACTTCAGCTTACCATCAGAGAGGTTATAGGTACTGACTTGAATCATACCAGTGAGATGGTTTCAAATGCATTACAGACTCAAGCCCCAAATTCCCTGCCCTCTTCAGTCTTTACCAGCACTATAAAGAGGTCTCTGAATTTTCAGCATTTCATCTAAAACTGCATTTTGGCTGAAATTACGTTCAGCAATTGCTGAAGCTGGAACACATATGACTATTTCAGTTCTGTTCTATCTATATGCCTATCAACACCCCTGCTCTTCTATCCTGATTTTTCATCTCCCTTACCTTTCCATCTCTCCCAAAAGTTGTCTCTGCTCTGATTTATTCTGCATTACTTACTCCTGTGTCTATCTGCTACTTAATTATCTTTCTATTTTATCCAGGAAGAATATGAGGGAATGAGAGCTTGCCCACCTTCACTTTCAGTTTTACATGTCTATCTGAATCAGTCTGCCTCAAATGTTTATGTAGTCTTGGAGAGAAAAAGGTACTTTCAGAGCATGATTCATCTGAACTGGGTTTAGGGATGAATTGCACTGCAGATGCTACCTGTTGCGTTGGCTAGTTCTCTACTCATTATAAAAGACCTCATTGTGTCTCGCTCAGACTTGCACTTCTACATTATGAATTATCTTCACCTCCCTTCAAGCATCCTTGTCCCTTGTTCCCTGCCCACCATATTCTTTATGCCCTTTCTACCATTCAGCTATGTCCACCAGACATCTCCTGTTGCAGTGTCACAATCCTGACACCCATGGTAATTTCTTTCCCTTACGATACACGACATAGTGCTACAGAGTCATTAGATACTGAGTCTTTTTTCCACAGTATGGTGTGTTCCAGAAGGCACAAACCAGTATTCAGACGTTATCAAGTAGAAGTTACTTTTTTAAGTCCTTCACTCTCACAATCTCTCATTGCCCCTGAGACATTATTCTCCTGTTCTTCAGGATGGAAACTGGGAGATGTCTTCATAACACAGTGCAGAAGTTGTTCACCCAGGCAGAAAGCCATGTTTAGGTGATCATCTTGCTTCTGGTCCCTTAACTTGACCAGAATTTCCACATGCCAAGACCTTGTGTGAGCCTGGTGGAGTTAAGGGACCAGAAGCAAGAGCTCCTTCTCTATAGCCTGTGACTTCACTCTATAGACCCTACAGTTCCAGGTAATATTGTAGCATTAACTAAAAGCTTACTTCCTATCACATATTTTTTCTGTACAATGGAGCAGTTACTGGCCGTTGACTCTACCACTTCAGGCTACTGAGAGCTGGAAAGAGAAAGACCTCATAGCTCATAGGTTTGACATCAGCAGTATCTACATAAGGTTTTTATTGTGCACGTGTGGCAGAAGTGCACATTTTTAGATCATGTGGTGTAATTTCCACTCAACTGTTAATGAGGTTTTGATGGTCATCATAAGCAGAAATGTGACATATACCTTGTCTACATGTGAAAATCACTGTCAAACAATATCAAAATAACCTGTAAATTACTTCTGGGGAAAGAGGACACCACACTTTGAATTAAAATGAAAAACTTTCACATGTTTGAAATAGGTACAGTCTATTATAATAATTTTAAAATTTGTAATGACTATTATAATGTATAAAGCAATCTTCAAAACAAAAAGTCACGACGATGTAAAAATCCATAATTCTCTTCTCTGACAAGATTAAGACAGAATGTTTCCATCCTACAAAATGCTACATTTGCATATGTACAGACACACACATATGTTTGCAAAATGCAGCCTGCTAACAGACTTTTTTTTTTTTTCTGAAAGTTTTATTTGTGGAACAGTAAAAATAAATCCTATTTTCAACACGGAAACAATCTCTTCTGAAAGTTTCCAGTCACAAGTGAATACACTGATAGAAAAGTAAATCTGGTTGTTCTGTAAAGGCACCACACCATGAGGTAATGTTCTAGATGGTTTAAACTACCCCAAAACTGTAGGTACTGTGGAGTAAGTATGGATGATAAAAGTAACCTGTGAGACAACATCTCCATAGCTTTTCTATACTTCTCCACCAGTAGCACCTCGGCTTTAGAGAAAATGGAGCCTACCTGTTCCTCAGGCCCATGGTTTCGTTGGCTCTACTGTACAAGTGGGATGCATTTTTTTGAGCAATCTTGAGCTTGACTATAAGTCATGCTGTAAGTCTCTGATCTGCTGGTTTCCCTGCTGTGGCAAGATGGAGCTTTGTCGTGGTTTGCCCTCAGCTCTGCAGAGTGATCTCGCTCTCCATTGTAGGGTAACCACCTCAATTTTCTTCCAAGACAGAAAAACATAAGAACAAAAAAACCCACATGTTGATTGCATTGAATCACAAAACCAACATCATGCTGTGGTGGAAATTCCTTCCTCACCCTGATGCCTTCCCCCTCGGGTTTCTGTCTTCGCTTGGAGCCAGTGGTTACTGGAACTACCAAGTCTTACATTTCATTGGGCCAAGTCCTTGCCTGCGTCCACCACCACTCAGTCTCAAGCCCTTGAGGGGGGAGCCCAGACTAGGAAAGCCGTGCAAGCACACTGATGAAAGCCCATATCAGCAATGCACTCAAACAGACCTTTCTACCTTTCTGGATTAATAATTTCTATAAGAGTCATTGCTGGTTTTACAAGTGTAGACTCAAGGCAGGAAAAGGGAGGAGGGAAGGGCTGAGAGAAAAGGCATCAAAATTTAATGACAAAATCATGGCTGGCTTTGCCAGGGCATTTCATTCTATAAGTTGAGCGGTAAAATCATTTCCTACGCCCCTGTGACCAAAGGAATGCAGGGAGCACGCAGCTCGAACCAGTCAGTGAAATGGATAGCTCGCCGAGTCCAGGAACAGGTGTAGGCTGTCCCAGGCGCCGCAGGGTAGGAGTGCAGCCTCGCCAGTGAAGGAACAAGTTGCTCCAGAGTTTCTCTCCCTCCAGGCCAGGGGATTAAACGATTCACTCCAGGGTTTGCAAGGGAAAGCCTGGGTAAGCCAGCCAACGGCAGAGTGCCGTAAGCATGCAAGGAGTTCAACTCAGGATTCCTTATTAAAGGAATAGAAACAAATGATGATAAAGTAAAATTCCAGCAGCTAAAATGCAAAAGGTTCCACGTCTCTGGACGTGGAGTCTCTCTCTGGAGACTCCAGGCTGACAATCTTGTGACACAATGCTGCTGATTTCTGTGTTATTTCATTTTTCCAAATCCATTTCCTCCATCACGCGTACACACACACACACACACACACACTTTTCCTTCTCCTAACCTTGCACACTGAACTCTGTGAAGCTAAACTGGCGTTATTACCTATGCATGTCCTGGCCAGTGTCCTTTGTTCACTGAATTATAAATAACAAGAGGATTCTGGCTGTATAACCTAGAGACTAGTGGTCTTTGGTCAAGGTTTCTGGTGTCTAAAACAAAATATAAATATCCTTTGCAGAAATCTCCCAGAAAGCTACTCAAAGCAAGGAAACGTTTCATGATCTTTTTCACTACTTATAGCCCTGAAACAGCACCAACAACCTCCCAGCATCCCTCCCTTTATTCTTTCCATCTGATTAGGGCAGTTTTCTCATCACATGCAATCCTGGCTTTGTGAAGTTCATTCTAGGAGCTAAGCTCTACACCCCACCCTTTATAGAGGGAAGCAAAGTGCCGAAATCAGCCATGTGCATCTCGTTCGCAACGATCGCTGACCAACTTCCAGAAGTTTCGTCGTGGAGCGTTGCAACATCTGTGCCCTTTTGCAGAAAGACAGCCTTGCTGCAGCAGTGCAATCAGCAAAGATTGCAGGGAGGGACAGTGTTTTTTGTTAGACTAGAGACACATCGCTAAGGAAAAACCTAAACCAGAAAAGCAAATAACAGGCAAGTTCCTTGGTAGGCAAGCCCTTCTTTGACGGTGAAAAAGGACCAGCAAGTTTGTGTTCGGGTTCTAAAGTATACTTGAGCAGTTGTTTGGCATCCAAACTGCTGAAAAGAAGTGTTTGGCAGCACATCATGGACTATTAGCTGTTCACGGGTGATGGGGCAGGAGCAAGAAAACACTGCTCCTGCTCTTGACACAAAGTTGGGAGTTACTAAGAAAAGACATAGAATCATAGAATCATAGAATGGTTAGGGTTGGAAGGGACCTTCAAAGGTCATCTAGTCCAACCCCCCTGCAAGGAGCAGGGACATCCCCCACTAGATCAGGTTGCTCAGAGCCCCATCCAACCTGGCCTTGAATGTTTCCAGGGATGGGGCATCCACCACCTCTCTGGGCAACCTGTTCC
>JAAGAY010015815.1:0-10235 GCA_011801015.1 Ardeotis arabs
AGTGATCTCTTATTAAAACATAAATTAAAAGATCACCTAGCTTCTACAAAGACAATCTCTATGAGGCAGAGTTCTTTGGGGTTTTGTCTGTTTGCTTTCTTAAGACAAACTGAAGCTGTATGCAGAGAGAAACATGTACCGAACTTTGAATAAATTCAATACGACAAAGACTGTGCTGTTAACTGTTTTTAAATTCATGATATAGCCTTGAAAATTTTTAAAATATTGAACTCTTGGCTTTTTCTACCCTGGCAATTAAGAATCATGACATTTTTACCAAAGAACGGCACTCTACTCAAAGTTTAAGCCACTAGAGAGTAAATATTAAATCCAAATGAATCTTTATTCTCTCCCATGAAAATAAGCCTCTTAAGAGTTTCCAGGCTCCTGCTATACAACGAAAACAGAGTCATCAGAACAGTTCCTGAAAAAATACAGACAAGATGTTACATGGAGGAAATGAGCAGTGATGCACTTGTTATCCATGAACTCTAGTTTTTATCGTTTAGAGTTATTCAGCCCTGAAGAATGGAAGAGTTGCTGACACAAGCACAGAAAGAAAATATATAAAAGGTAAATAGTGATCGTCCCTTGAATCTGCTGGTTATCAGGTTGAGGCTGGTAAGGTGACATGAGTTACACTTCTCATTTTCCAGCATGATGTTCATTTTATCTGTGCTTGAACTGAAGTCAATGTAAGAATGCAGAAGTGACTGAAACCTCTGTCCTTGCATCTATGTCTGGTCTTGGAAAATGAGGTCTCAAGTAATCATAAGAGATACTTGGTGACAACAAGTTACTGCTGAATACTTAAAATCAACACCACTTGTCCGTAAATTATGGACAAGCAAAGCAGTGATGCAAGCATCAGCTGAAGATACTCTGTCCACAAAACAGCTTTGTAAGCAGAGAATCTCCACAAAAAAAAAACGCAGGGAAAACAGATTTTCAGCTGTATCCAGTGTAAACTGTGAATATAGACTTGGGAATATGAACCTCAATTTTTATTTATTTAGTTATTTGTTGAACAAAAATGATTGTGACATAAGAAACTAATATTGACAGCAGCTCAAAGTCACACTAGACGATCCCTGTCTGTTACTTGGAAAGGCAAACTTTCCACAAGACAGAAGAAACTGTCTTCCACACCAGCTGGCTTATATTCTTTGTCAATCTGAGAAAGGTAACAGCTTCAGAATCCATTACAACAGCTAAAGAAGAAACCAGAAGGTGTTATAAAGGAACTCTTCATATGTTCAGGAGATAGGCTGTTTAATTTTTTTTTTTTAAATAAGAGATTAGCTGACTTCAAATTAACCTTGCTGTAATCAGAAGACACTTGCCAGCACTCCACTTTAATGCAGTTGGGTGCAGTAACACTCAAGAGTTCCTTTTCTCCTTTCAGGGGACACCTGAACAGCATAGCTACACCTGTTCCCACAGCTTTTGAAACAAACATGATAAACTGGTAATCCTCTCTGTTGTACCAAGGTAAGACTTCCAAACTGATCAACTCCAACTGATCTCACTTAAGGCACTGAATAATACTGAGAGAGCACTGCTTCCAGAAAAGGATGCATAGATCCCTCTCCCTGGATACGTACATCAGCTTTGCTCTTCCTTAGTTTCAGTGAGCACAGGGAACTTGATGCCAGGAAGGGTAACACAAAACAGCATACAAAGCGGATCACAAATAAAGAGGTCTGGTAGTTCAGAAGTGCTCGGAATAAGGCAGTAATTCACTCCAATGTTGATGTTCTAGCATACTTGTGCCTTATTAGTGCAGAGGCATTGCAGAAGAGCTTGTTTCAATCCAAACTCCCACAGCAAGGAAAAGATATGAAAGAACTCTACATAACAGTGCTAGTGCTGCCAAGAAGTGAAGGGGAGGAAACTGAACCAACAGAGGAACAGTTTTCTGATGCAGAGGAAAGATGGAGAAAATGAAAGGTTGAGGGAGGTGATTCTGCCCCTCTGCTCTGCTGAGACCCCACCTGGAGTACTGTGTCCAGTTCTGGAGCCCCCAACATAAGGACATGGACCTGTTGGAGAGGGTCCAGAAGAGGGCCACGAAGATGATAAGAGGGCTGGAGCAGCTCTCCTATGAGGACAGGCTGAGAGAGCTGGGGCTGTTCAGCCTGGAGACGAAGAGGCTCCAGGGAGACCTCCAGTCTTCCAGTACCTCAAGAGGCCCTACAGGAAAGACAGGGAGAGACTGTTCAGTCCTGTTGTGACAGGACTAGGGGTAATGGTCTCAAAATAGAGGGAGGTAGATTTAGATTAGATATTAGGAAATTTTTTTTTCCAATGAGGGTGGTGGAACACTGGAACAAGTTGCCCAGAGAGGTGGTTGATGCCCCATCCTTGGAAACATTCAAGGCCAGGTTGGATGAGGCTCTGAGCAACCTGATCTAGTCGGGGATGTCCCTGCTCCTTACAGGGAGGTTGGACCAGATGACCTTTGAAGGTCCCTTCCAACCCTAACCATTTTATGATTCTATGATTCTATAAGGAAGAAGTAGTTTGACCAAGCCCATCAGATCCTACGGTAGTGCCCTTGTCTTCCATTAGATATTTTCATATAAGATGAGACATTAGATTCAACTAGTGCACAAAAATGACTATATAGAAATGAGTTTATTGGATCAGTACCAAAATTTACACAAAATTTCCTAGAATGCAGATATTTGTTGGTACCAAAAGGAAGGTACCACATTTTTTTGACATGTACAAGGAAACCTCAATTTTGTCAAGTTAGAGTGGTGAAAAAGAATAAGATTAATGCTTTCCAAAATCTGAACTTTGGAAGAAAAAAACCTGAAACTTTATAGACTACACTAGAAGTGTTTGCTAGTATTACAAACTCTGATAATTCCTAGTGCCATTCTTTGACTTTTCCAAATCCCAAAGCACTTCTATGCAGTTTTTCCATGCAGATCATGCTGAGTGCCAGTCTTTTGTTTCAGCATATTTTGTTTACCGTCTCTTGATATCTAGAACACCTTTTAGGAACGTTTTCCTCACAAGACATCTGACCTCTGGATTAAAGGACTCAGTTCAACTGTTTTAAGCAACATCTGCTAAAAAGGTAATTTCAGAAGAGGAAGCTGAAGAACAAAACACCCTCTGACAATGAAAAAGATAAGCAAACCATGTTGCTGAGATAATGGCCTCAGAACAGTAAAGTACATCTACTCTATATATTCATGTACTGAGAACTGGCACGCCCTGTGTCAGCATGGTAACTGAAAGCTTTTCCCCAGCTTCAAATGATAAGGCATATGCATGGCACAGTAAAATCAGTTGTTATTTTAAGACAGAACTTCGGTTTGTTAACTGGCCTCTACTGTTATAGCCGAAGAAAGCATTCTGTTCCTTTAAAGTAAAAGTTTTCTTTAGAATAAGCTGGCTAATACTACAAATTACAGCTACCAATTCAATGACAACAGCTGCTGTCTGACATGGGATCAGAGGGCCAGCTTCTCCTACACAGATCAAGGGATTAACAACCTGACAATAGTACATATATTCATTATGACCTACAACTTTTCACACTATTTGAAAACTGGATAACAATTTTAAATTAAGACTCTTAAAGTTAAACCTCGATATGGCAACACAAAAGAAGAAATGGTACTATACACAGCCTCAGAGACATGTATGTAAAAGTAATAAACCATTTTATTCTGAAATATGTTGAATTATCTTCTCCCTAACAAGCCACGGAAGGTGATCCTCAAAATACAGAAAAATGCCAGAACATTAGAAAGGGAAAAATAATTTTAATAAGAAAATTAGAAGGAATATTTAGAACAATTTAATTCAAATAGGTTTTAAGAATTATTAATAGATATAAAACAGTTAAAGACAATATGAAATGTCCCTTAAATGATATGCTAATCAGTATAAAAATTTTAGTTATCTTCAGCACATTTAGATGAATATCAGAATACTGAATAAGTTTTATGAGCTTTTCAGCAAGATGTTTTCCAGTTCATTTCTGACAGAAGACTTAATGTATATTAATCCCTCGAATAAAAATATTCAACTCATTTATCACTGTGAGATAACACCTCTAGCTGTGAGACCTAGTATTAGTTCAATTTAGCATTAAGGGAGAAAAAAAAAACCAAACAAAAAAACCCCCAAAAAACCCAACACACCTTCATTTTTGTTTAATTTATGCTCATGCTCTAATTTTATTTGAAGGTATTAGCAATGTAAGATAAAGACCTACAGTAATTTTAAGTAAGATAATACTTGCTACGCTTTGTTATTAAGACCTTTTTTTTCTGGGCTAGACTTGCAAACTGATGTTACTGTACTGGAACGAAGCAGAGAATACTCAAAAGAAATTTAAAGCCAGATTTCTTCTTCATTAACTGTTTTCCCCAAAAATTGGAGACAGAGCTTGTATGAGACCATACATGACCAGAGCCCAACACAGAACATATCTGGTAGGTTGAGAACTTCCATTAGACTTGGTGTGAATACAGCTTTCTGGAAAGTTACCAACTAAATGAAAATCGGGTTTTTGCTGGCAGAGCATTTCCTTTGCCTACAGTCTACGACGGCTATGTTTGAAAATGCATACAGAAGCTGTGTTTTCAAAGATCTATCACCTACCTATTTTGTCTTACACACACACATACAGACAACAGTTCACATTACAAAGCCAATTAGAATCTGCATTTTTGCAGTCCTTTATGTCAACTAGGGTGAGCTGCTTTGTGAACAGCATAGCTCAAAACTTCTGTATCCCCTTGTACACAAACAATACTAAGGCTTTTGTTTCCAAGTCACAGCATTTCCTCCCAGAAAAACTCAAGTCCAAATAGACAGCTGTAAGACTAAATTCCAGCTGCCTCCTTCCTATATCCGGTGGGACAAAATTCCCCTTTGTATCCAAAATTCCCCTTTGTATCAACTTCTTGTTAATTGTATTTTTGGTTGCTTAACTCCAGCTCTCTATTTTTCAGGTGGTGACTCTATTAAGAAAGCCTTGGTATAGTGTAAAAACTAGGCTTATTTTGACAGAAATATAGCTTTTCACATTTGAAATAGAATATATTACAAATGCTATTACTCATTCAACACCAATACACTATACTTCCCATCTTAAGAATCCTACACACTAAAATGGGATAAATGTGGAATTTTTTTAGTTTTAGACCCAAGATAGCAACTGGATTTTTCACTTATCTTTAGCTAAGCATATAACTATCTGGAAGAAATACCTGCTAAGCTTAAGTGTGATTCAATGTAGTTACACTAATCATACAAGTAATATGTAACTGTGACAACATTTCAATAAATGTGATTTTTTAAATCACAAATACTCTTTGTATTAATTGCCGTATTTTTGGCTAATCACACTTTTTAATGCACAGCTTTAAAAAATTAACTTTTTCTGGATAGCAAGACTGCTTTCAATCCCTATTTCTGAATTTAAGACAATTTGAAATTAACAAACCTCTCTGGCAATGTTACTCAGAGCTTCATCTTCCGCAGAAAACCTGTCTTTTACTGGCGTTCTCTTCCGTCCTGATCCAGGAGTTCCCATTTTTATTTGCTGTTTCTGTATTTGCAAAAATAAGATAGAAAAAAGCTCAGCTTTCAATCTGGAATTAAAAACAAAATAAAAACAATCCACACCCAAAATGTAACAAATTTTCCAATTCTTTTGCTATAGAATACTCAAGAAATCTACATGTCATTGGTACAAATTTATCCACCAGTTGTATTTCTGGGAAAACTTTGTCACAAAATCTTGTGGCAGCTTTACAGAACACCATTGCATCCTACAAGGTGCACAGCACACACAGCACTTTTCTACTGAACAAAATCCATCAGTTTACCTACTGCTTCCAAGTTAGGTACAACTGTCAACTACTTCTAGCTCAATGATGACACCTATGCACCCTGTCTCTTTTCACAACTCATAAAAATAAGTATTCATTTAAAGAAAACCTACAGGCAACAACAAGTTCAAGAATTAAACTTACACAATCTTTAGAGCTCTCTCCAAAACAGAAAAGATAGATTCAGCAGATAAAATTTTCAAAGCATCCAAGCAGGTAGATGGGGCTTAATTACATTTTTAATGCAGCTGTTCTCATTCAGCTGCAACTGTATGAGAACTGTAATCTACTAAAGTAGAAGTTTTACTATAGTAGAAATAAAGACATTTCTAGACAAACATTATTTTTGCCTAACAAGATTCCTAATTTGGGAAATTAAGAGAGAAGCATACTAGCATCATATACCCAGAATAATACATAAAATACCCTCTTCATCTTCTTCCAGAAGCCTCTGTTATCAATTGCAAGAATATAAAAATCACCACGAAATCGAAACATAGCACATACAGCCACAGACAGCCAAACATTACTCAAAAAGCAAAATCAAAATTAGTTTGTTCAAATATCCTAAAGAAACCCTACTTCCAGACATTCAGGTCCTTCCAAATGCCAGATCATAATTTGGTGGTAGTCCAGCTACTTGATATAAATGAGAAGTGTCCCACACAGGGTTTTGGAAAACACCTTATTAGAATAATTTTTTTTTTTCACGAAAATAGAAAATATCTAGAAGGGAACTACTATTGGCTATCCTTTTGAAACTGCAGTGGTGCAAGAACTATCTTTCATACTGAGTCTAACCAGTAAACATTCAAGAATTCCTTACAGTTTCATCAAAGGGGGGGGGGGGAAACAAACAAAAGTAAACATGACGGAGGTATTTTTTGTGCAATCATAGTTTTTACTTTATTATATTTTATACAGTAACTAGAAAGTCAAAATATATTGAGGTACTTTCTGACAAAGTCTCACTGTAGTGTAATTGTGCCAAAGGCACTGTGGAGGAAGGTGAGCATGGCATTCCTGCCAGCCATCTGCCACACTTCCCGCCTAGGATGAGCACAGAACTTCTGACTGAGCCCAAACCCAAAAGAGGAAGCAGGGACAGATTACCTGGAAGGTATACAAAGATGTTGCCTTTGTATACAAGGAGTTAGAAAAGCTAAAGCACAGTTTAATTCGAAATTAGCAAAGGCTGATAAGCACAAAGAGAAAGGCTACTGTAAGAATATTGGGAACAAAAGAAAAACTAGGGCAACTGTAGGGCCATTGCTTAGTGACTCAGGGGACATACCGGTGGGTGCTTGCAAGGCCTACCCTTGGCAAAAGGGTCTGGATAATAACAAATGTGAAGATCAAAATTTTTTTGTGTGTGAATCAAATAGACAAAATTGTATGACAGAATATTCGCTCTAAATTGTTCATGTTGAAGTGCAAGAGGATCATCAGTTAGATTAAACAGTAACCAAGGAATTAGAAAGACATGTTTGAAATAAAGGAGTCCTCTTGAAAAGAATTATAAAAAATATGAAAGTCTGTACCAGTGGGAGAGACCTTGGAGAGGAAACAGCACCAGTCAAAATCTCTTTGACACTGCCAGAAGTCACCCGGTTGACAGCATCATAATATCTGTCCAGGCCAGACAGCACAGCATCCCTCCTAGAAGATGCAAGGTCCTGCACTCCAGTTAGCAGGTGGTCAAAACAGGGTGCAGCAAGAGAGGAGAATCCACACCTTAGATGCACAAATGCGAGCTTGTGAGGCGCACTCTCACTAGCACGTGCATTTGGGCATTGCAGGGAACAGCACAGGTACACAGAAATCTAGAGCACCCACACCTCCAACAGGAATCATGTGCAAATAGGGGACACTGAGGGTAGTTAAACATTGGCCTAGAGAGGCTGTAAAATGTCCAGCCCTGAAGATATTCAAAATTTGACTGGACAATGCTGGGAAAAACCTGGTTTAACTGACGACACTTTGGGCAAGGGGTGACCTCCACAGGTTCCTTCCAAAATAAAAGATTATATGATCCTATAGTTACTCTTGCTGTCAGCTTTGAAACTAAACCTCAATATAAGCTTTCTTTAATAATATTTTCCTTCATTTTAATATTCCTTCAACGGTCTTGTCACAATTTCTTTCATTCCATGTACCTTTTAATTGAGCTGATGTATGTTGGAGTATTTAATGTCTTGTTATACAGTTCAGTACAAAAGAGACGCAGTCCTATCGCTAATAGGCTAGTTTGTCTAATACTGAATGTATCATCATGTTGCTTCTCCGAAAAATATAAGGTGCCAAATTTTTCACATGCATACAAGAATATTTCTTAAGTGCTTCACTTCCATAACTTGGTAATTACAGCAAAAATTTTGTTGCTGCTTGTTAAAAATAAATTAATATATGCATTAGAATTTTCACAGAAAATAACCGAAGAGAACTCCAAAACAAAGCACAACCACAGTTTGTTACACTGGCCTTCCTAAACTATAAAAGATAGTAAAAGGAAAGTACATTATAATCTGCTGCATTTACAGTTCAGAATTCCTGGGTCACATCTATTACATGCTTATTTCTTACTACAGGCTGGATTACACATTGTATTACATGACTGATGAAGTGACATCCTGTTGTATTTCACTCTAAAAAACTGAAGTGTCTGAAGTCCCCAAACCAGAAGACCTGTGAGGAATTCCCTCAAGTTCCCTCTCATTCATCTTCATTTCAGGCATACGTGTATTTTATCTCTTCCCCAAGTCTTTGCTGTCTACTCTTCTTCCTATTACCTTCTTAAAAAAAGGTTCTCTTTGTTTCTTTTTTACTTCCTAGAAAAAAAAGTGTGACCCATCTTACATAAAATAGAAGCTACACTACAACTTAAGGCCCTATCACTCACCACCTTCAATGGCACCACCTGTTCTGATGCCTGGGTCTCTGCCAGTGTATTTGGCATCACGTACATGCAAGGCATTCAGATACTACAGTGTGAACAGGCTATAAATAAACAGATTTAAACTCCCCTTTTTGCTTTCAAGTAAGGCTGCAGGATAATTAAAATTCACCTGTGTAGAAACAATCTCTGTGTATTTGATCCAAATCCAGAAAAGAGCAGCCCTGTTCTAGATTCACTGGCAGTTTCCAAATTAATACTGGAATAGAAGCTAGCAGGCCCTGTATTTCAAGTCCAAAGTCACAAACACAGCAGTTTATATCTTTAAAGTAGTAAACTCTTTTAATCATGAGAAGGAGTTGCAGCTTTTGTCCATAATATTCAGAAAAAGTTTCTTGCAGTTTCAGTTGTCCACTTGCAAAGTTTGTGGTTTTATCTGCTACAGACCTTTAAACATCCAAATGGAGTGGACCATAAAGGAGGTTCTATTGAATAGTGCAATAGTGCTAACTGCCCTTGTTGCTGGAAATTGATATCTTTGACATGTGATAAGACAGATAAACACTACTGGGAAGTTGTTCATTGTAAAATATCATCTGACTGTAATTCCACAATATTAGAGTACTTAAATACCTAGGTTTGCTACAGAATTTTATCTGTCTCTTAGCAAACAAGACATAGCACTAAGCATTTTCTCAACAAAAGCCAAAGATCTATAGAATACATAGTAATAGTCTGTGTGATCAATTTCAGTGAGAAGTTGATTCAGTGTAAATCAGTGTCTAAATTCTTTGATTTCATAGGAACAAAAAGGCAATGAAGCCAGTGGGAGGAGGGAACATTAACAAAGAAGGTAGCTGGAATTTCTTGGAACCAAACAGTCTAAAAACCTAAAAGAAAGAATCTGAATGAAGGTTACTTGGACAAATAATTTTAGAAACACACTAATAAATAAGGAGGATGAATGTAAGAAGCAAGAAGAAAAAAAAAATATTCCTCACCAGCAAACCAATCAGGTTGCTGATAAAGTACAGTGGAAACTGATTTTGATTTTTGACAGTTTCACAAGTGTTAAATATACTAAAAATACTCTAAAGATCAAAAGCTTCTTCAAAAACCTAACTAAAAAAAGATTTAAGAAGCAGGAGTGCTATGAAATGATGATGGAGTTTAATTTAAAGAATCTAAATACACTTCATCAGTTAACTGAATACTTGCTCTTTACTTCAACAAATGAATACTGCTGATGAGTGAAAGTATGGAAGCTACCATACCCACAATTAAAGCAAAGTTCTAAAAGTTAATGTGGTCAGAAGAACAGTGGAAAGCCCAACCCAGCAATTTTAAAGAACTGTCTCATGAAACTGCAGCTCCAGCAACACAAAGCTACAAACAAGCCAGAGGTATTATTACTGCAAAACAGCAGAAGTAGCATTCATATTTGAGAATAGCAGGGGAAAAAAAAAAAAAAAAAAAAAAAA